>CM046727.1:8414401-8464401 GCA_025584915.1 Monochamus saltuarius
TATGAACACATTAAAATTGTGCTTTACCGCAATCCAGAAAGAATGTCCTATACACAGACTTTCTAACAATTGATTTTTACTAGATGACAAGCACGAGTATGAATTATGAATGACAACTTTATATCGAACAGGATAAGTTTGAGGCAGGTTTGGTACGTTTCTAACCTTGAATCGACTCGTAACATACCAGTACAGATTTTATTGTTATATACTAGTTTTTATAACTCGGTAATTGGCGTTGAGAGAGTTGATTACGTTACGGACTTTAATTTTAATTTATCCTACGCAAATTATGGCGGCTTTCTATTTTTTTCACACTTAAATTCGGCACGATCTAGAAGTTACAACTATAGAAAGTGATTTGCAAATAGGATAAAACTGCGATATTTATACGAATCGACCCACTTTTATCTTGGCTTTTTTTCGATCTAAACCTTTCCCTATACTGTTAAAGGGAGGCGTACTTGGCACCTGACACGAAGCAAGTAGATCAGTTCTATTTTTATCTCTTATCTCCAACCGCCTCAAAAAATAATCACTATATTGAAAAGTCGAATCACTCAAAAGTTGTTTTCTTTACCCGAAATCATATAAAATTTTTATGCCAATAGTCTAAAAATAAAGTTTGGTGCGACGTTTGAATTTTATTTTGCAATTTTTTTCTCAACACTAATGTTGTATTACAAGTTAGTTCAATGCTACTTTACATACAGTGTGTGCTACCGGAAAGTTGCCATCCAGTAAAAGTGCTAACGTCACAACTACCGTTATTGGTAGGGCAATTCAAGAATATTTCGTGAGGATAATCCAGCATCCCAAAAAAAAAACTTATTTGGGCAGGATTTTTTTAGAAATTCGCATTGTTACTACTACTTTTGGTACAAATAAAAATTTAGGTACCTAATAATTATTAATTATTGCTTCCTGAAGTTGTATTTAGAATTATAATTTTGGATGTCCTAAAGATGAAAAAATAATATTCTAATGTGTGACACTTTCATATGAACGAAATACCACCTAAACATCAAAATATTAAGGATAATCCTTTACCAAAATTTCATTTTAAATAATAATAATAATATCTCTACCCCTTATTCTAATCACGAGGATTAGCCCAGAAGTCGAAGACTTGTGCGAGAGAGGGGGCGGCATATTACACTCAGGTGCAAAAAAAACGCAACAGTCAAATTTTTGGTAAAGTTTGAAGAGTCACAACTTTTTTGTTTTTAGGCTGATTTTTATAATTTTTTATAAAACTTTAGATAAAATGATCAACTTTAATCTACGTATTTAGTCATTTGATAAATGTTGGCCTTTTAGTCATTACACAGGGTTAATTGAAAGGTTGCTTCATGACCTTTATTTTAAAACGCCCTGTGGAATAATTTCGTTACCAAATTTCTTTAAAAGGTCAATATTCATTAAGAACCATTCATTTCCTACAATTTGTTTTTTGGTTCATGTCTTTATGTGCATCGGTTCATTTTTAAGAGCAAAATAAACATGTCACTACTTTAAAAGACATTTGTTTATTATTTAAAAAACCAATTCAACTTCAACTTAAGTAACCTAAAGAAACATTTTTTTTACACTTAACCTAATATTTTGTATTGCTACCTCTGGAATAACTGCCTGCATACGGCGGTCCATATTGTCTATTAAGTTACGAATAGCGTCTTGAGGAATATTTTGCCATTCCTCCTGAAGGGCTAGACGGAGCTCATTTACCGCAGCGGGAGGTACTTCACGATCTCTGACTCGCCTACCTAGCATATCCCACACATGCTCTATGGGGTTCAAATCAGGCGAACATGCTGGCCAGTTCATTTTGTTGATTTCAACTTCCGCCAGGTATTGTGTGACACATCTTGCTATATGGGGCTGTAATTGTTGGTAATGACTTTATCCTCATGCAAGATAATGCGCGGCCCCATACAGCAAGATGTGTCACACAATACCTGGCGGAAGTTGAAATCAATAAAATGAACTGGCCAGCATGTTCGCCTTAAGTTGAAGTTGAATTGGTTTGTTAAATAATAAACAAATTTCTTTTAAAGTAGTGACATGTTTATTTTGCTCTTAAAAATGAACCGATGCACATAAAGACATGAACCAAAAAACAAATTGTAGGAAATGAATGGTTCTTAATGAATATTGACCTTTTAAAGAAATTTGGTAACGAAATTATTCCACAGGACGTTTTAAAATAAAGGTCATGAAGCAACCTTTCAATTAACCCTGTGTAATGACTAAAAGGCCAACATTTATCAAATGACTAAATACGTAGATTAAAGTTGATCATTTTATATAAAGTTTTATAAAAACATTATGAAAATCAGCCTAAAAACAAAAAAGTTGTGACTCTTCAAACTTTACCAAAAATTTCACTGTTGCGTTTTTTTTGCACCTGAGTGTATTAAGCAGGCCGCATTTGGGCCCAGGAACGACTTACGTTGGTAGGCCCTAACCACCATTCAGTGCAGTAATGAGGAAAAACCTCATTAAATAGAGGGGTAGTCAAATGTCAACCGGTATCAATCTCTCACATTGACCCAAGCCAACATTCTTCCACCCTACCATACCCACAGAGAGGGTGCCAATCCTCCCCACGAATATAGCTTATATTCGGTCTACCGGCTGCGGGGGTCGAA
This sequence comes from Monochamus saltuarius, assembly GCA_025584915.1. Taxonomy (NCBI): domain Eukaryota; kingdom Metazoa; phylum Arthropoda; class Insecta; order Coleoptera; family Cerambycidae; genus Monochamus; species Monochamus saltuarius. The sequence continues at coordinate 8,417,053 of CM046727.1, forward strand.
CCCACAGCGATATAGTCACCTCGATTCAAGTACTGCGCCTTAAACCGCGCGACCACTGACCGATATAGCAAAATGTATTTACTTGTCACTATCTAAATCTAATTAAGCTAATTTCATCTATATATTACATATCTATCAGAGGTCACTATAAAAATGTAAATGATAAAATTAGCGGCTTAATGGTGCATAATAAACTACTTACTTTTATTTAAGAGACACTGACTCATGTTTTATATGTGTTAAATCAGTACCTACTGTTTTCTTAATTATAATTTTATAGACTTCTACATATGAGAAAATATGCCTTAACTAAAAATAAGTTATATATTTAGTGCGATTCTTTTACTGATTTTCTTAGATACAAATTATATCTGACTTCACTAATCAGTTCGGCCCATGCCGTTGTTTCAATTGATCAGAAGATTTAACTAATCTCATTTATCACAAAGATAAAAAGCCGGAATGCGCCGCAAGGCAAGGGTTGGGGTAAAAATCTCATTAAGATAAACCAGGAATGCGTCGTGGCTTATCATCATTCTAGATGTCCAGGTTACGATACGGGCCACAGACGAGACAGATCTACCGTAAATACACATTTAAAATCGAATTCGCAACAGCACTTTATTGTCTTTTTACGATCGGGTGCCTGAGAAGTGACATTTTTCCCAGGCTGACCTACCGCCAGGCAGTGGCGACTCGTGGACAGCGATTTTAGGGCTAGCCAGATACAACACATCTATTGTGACACGTGTATCATTATAACAGATCGGGTAAACAGAATTTACTAGAAAAAAAAGTAAACAAAAATGTAAAGAAAACCTTTGTGTATCTAATTTTAATAATTTTTGTATTCGCGATGGTATAGTATACAGTACCTATGCTAAAAAAAATCAGATATTTGGTTTAACATATGTATGTGCCCAAATTTCCCATAGAAGTTAGTGTTGGCACGTTGTCTTGCTTTTTCTTATTTTAGTCTTACGAAACAAGACAATAAATATCGCTACGGCAATAAGTCTTACATAGGGAGTGGTAATATTTAAGGAAACAGTACCTAAAAAAATAATATGCATTTCTATTGTAAGTATATATTTTAATTAAACGACATCCAGCATATAACAGTTATTTGCTACTAGGCAGTAAAGTGCAAACATCTGATGCCACGGACGAATCGCAGCCGATTCTATTAAAGCAGCCAAGGCATTAAATCAACTTTACTGCCAAGTTAAACACATAATTTTTTCGCCAATCAATTTTAGATTTATCATAATAGCAAACAAAGCAATTTATTTTATACATATTATTAAAATTGTGACTTCTTACATGAATAATAATAATGTCATCAGTTCGTCTGTGATTTCTATGAGACAAGCGTTATTAAATAAATAATTTAGGTACACAGTAATCGCCATATTGTTCCTATTTAAAATCCATAAAAATAACTACTTATTTATTATTTAAGATCGAAGAATTCACATTACCTCCGCCGGAAGCAAAGCAGATTGTAATTTGTTACCAGAAAAATTGAAGTAGATATATCAGCAAACATATAAAAAATTTATTGATCACCGGGCTGAGAATAACGTTGTCTTTTTCAAAAAATGTGCTATTGGTATAAATTAAGAAAAAGTTCTTGTTCATTATGGTCAAATGAAATCTTATGGTCAATATATGCGATACTCAGAGCTTAGTGAATGTCCACAACAACATCGATATTGGAAAGAATCTAAAATTAAATGCATTCTTAAAACGGCAATTGGATGGATAAAAGTTGGAGATATTGAAGATACGAGAAATAAATTGCTGATCACTCTGTCAACTATAAAAAACAAAGAAGAGATCGTTTATTGTAAACGAATATTTAGACAAATCGGAAATATAGACATACACAAATAGTAACAGTTTTTTTTAATATTCAGATGGCAAAGCATATAACCAATTGATAGGAATTTATATATTTGAGAAAATGTCAAAACAAGTTCCTGCGTTTCTCAAATTGGAAGATGCTCACGAATATACCGGACATTATTTTCGTAGAACTTTAGGTGCTCTATTAATAAATTCAATAGTTGATATCACAACTTTAAAAATACATGGTGGATGGAAATCTTCCACAGTAGCTGAAGGCTACATTGGGGAGTCCATAACTCGTAAATCATGCAAAAGTCTCGCAAGAATCATGCAAAATTGCGAGGCAAGAAATTGGCGAGTCTCGCAAAACAAGACATGACATGATCTTGCAAGACGAGCAGGAACAGGAATTTAAAGCCACTCTTGTCTTGTGTTTCAAGACAAGACTTTTTTCAAATTTTACAAACTTTCTTGTCTTAGCCAACACTAATACAAAATAGGAAAACAGATTCTCCGACTTGTAAAATGAAGAATTATAAACTAAGAATTTTACGAAATTTATAATTGAAAAATATTAATAAAATCAGTAGTAAAATTTGTCTACAACCGGTTAGTAATTCTCGTAACTTACCCGTCGAGGTGATTTACAACTTTTTGCAAAGTACTTCGACATTAAAACATTTTTGGGCGGTTTATTAGTTTCTCCAAGAGACTAATGTATTAAATACTATTCTCGTAACCTCTGGATTCTTAGAACGCGCCGCCGCTGCCATCGGGTCATGGGAAGATCTGTGGATCCGTATATCATAATTTCATATTTGTTTTCGTTGCAGCTATTAGGGAATATGTCGGTATAAACGCCGTAGTGCATACGAGGAAGATTTTTACGACGGGCTGGTATTTCCAAGACGATAACCGAGACCGATAAGGTTAAACACTACCTGCAATTATAAAAATCCGTGTCTAAATGGCTCTATTATTATGTAATGGCTCCATGCGAGAGTTTCCTAGTTTGAAGGTAAGGTAAAAAATCAGTTCATTAGGAAGTACCTACATACGGGTAGTTTTGCGCTTTGAAAGGTTAAGAATCGAGAGAAATATTTGGTCACATATTATTTACATGACATGTAGTGCAATTTTTCTCCAATCGAGAATGATTTAATGTATAAATATTCCTCTGAACATTTTTGTGGAAACTATTGTTATAAAAAGAACACAAATATTGAAAAATAAAATAATCGGTTGGATACAAGAGCAAGGCTAAAAAATCCAACATATTTACATAGTAGAGTTTTGTTCCTTATGAACTCAATCAAGATTATTTGATGATTGTGGTAGGATCTGTTCTATTATTTGTTAAGATTTAACTTTGTCCCAAACACAGACAATTGTAAACGGTTTAAAATGATTTTTTAAATATTTCAGGCCACATTAATTTTCAAGTTTTGAATTGGAGGCCTGAAAACTATTTTAAATATATTGCGATTATACATTGATAAAAAATAGAACATATGTACTCATATATTTTGAGGCTAAATAGAGTTTCTTAGAAAGTTTGGGTTTTAGGGTCAACTAGATAATTTTCGTTGGTTTAAAAATAAAAGTTCGCTTTCACTTTCAGTGAAAATTCGGGTGACAAAATCGATTAAGAGATCAAACCTAGCAATTAAATTGTAAGTTTTTTCTTAAATTAATTTTGATGTTTCTTTCCTTACAGATAAATAACAAAATACATCAATTTCATTGATTCGGAAACTGTTACGTAAGCAATCATTTAATCTGCGTTTCATAATGATTTTGGTTACATTTTAATCAATTTCTAGAAGCTCTGGGGAAGTATTAATAGAATTTATTTTCGTCATGGTTGATATTAATCATCTTTGTATATTCTTTGATTGTATGTGGGTGTAGATATTTTATAAAACTTCAGTGAATTTGGATATGTAGGTAACAAGGCCATGCTACAAAATATAATATGCAATTTTCAGTCATGGTTCTTTTTCAGTGTCAACGACTTAGATATACAGAGTGTTTAAAAAAATGTTATACATTTTGGAACATGGTAGAGGTGGTTGGAAAATATAAAATAGGTAGTCATGTCCAAAGTGTAACGTTGTCAATGTGCAACGAACTTTCGTTATTACGTCCAACAAACAGAAATCATTAAAGAATTTTCATGAATTACATTAAGAATAAATGTGCTACGACTATAGCTGGAATCAATCCACTTGGTAAGATGCCAATACTACTGAATGTCTAAATATGCCGGAATCTCACCATTATACTGGATATTGCTCCGATGATCTGCTAGTTTGTGTGCACATTTAAGTAAATAGATATTTATTTGATTTAAAATTTCTTAATTGTTTTCTATTTTCTGACTGACTGCGTTAAAAATTATAGTTTTACTGACATTTGTACAAAAATATGTGATACTAATCAAGTTTTCATAAGATGAAGACTTTACAGACTTCTGAATGTTCCGAACATAATTATTTATGTCCCCGCGTGGGTTTGTTCGTTCTTTCACTTAAATAAAGCACCGTTACCGAAACCAGGAAGGATGTTATTTAACACTTCCCAATTAATTTCAGCCGTTCATTAATTTTTATGGAAACCTCGCAACAATGAGAAGAGAAAGAATATACCGTTTAAAAAACAATGTTCTGGAACGATGCCTCAAAATAATTAACAGTATTGTGAAAGTCCGATAAAAGGATATACGTGCATTCGATCTTGGCCTGTTCTCTCGAGAAAGGGCATTGTCTACCGACAGATAGCGTATGAATAATTATTGTCGGCCTCGGAAAAATCTAACCAGTTAATATATACGGACGTTTTTAACTTGATATCGAGATACGAGCGCCGTGCGAACTCTGAAACAATTACCGCATATTAATTGTGAGAAAAAGTTGATAATAAAGTGCATGCAAAGCTGTCGCTGGTGCGGGAATGGGTGCCTGCGCGGCGGCGTTGCCACCTCTCGTTATTTTACCCAGAACTCCAGATGTCAGATATTCTTTTACTCAGCACACAGCAGAGATTACTTACGAAAATCGTGTGGTCTTTGACTATAAATAGTGTATTGAGTAATAAATCGTTAATTTTTAAGTCGTTCAAATTTTTTTTTTAATAGTATTTACCATTGCACTTACGCTCTCTGCTGCTAAATTAGGTTCGTATTCTACAGCGTGGAAATTATAGATAGTGACACCATTTCAACATACGGAAACTTAAAACAGTTTAAGCGTAGGGATATATGATTCGACGAAAGTATCATTTTAGAGCGTTGCAGATTAGTTCAATGGGGCTCAGCTCACAATAGTGTGGAGGCAATGGCAATCGTTGTATTCATTAAATTTTTATTTGCAACTCGAACACATGTAAGCCCATTAACTCGAAATATGTAGCTATTAATCGCCGTCCCTTCCCTGATAGTACCGCTAATTCCATAGAAAATTTATCAAAAAATGCTTGTCTGTTAATAATTTAATCCTGCCAGTGGCGTATCTAAGGGAGGAGAATTCTCCCTTAAAGTCATTCCGTCAAATAACAATATATAATAAATCATGTTGATAATTATTACGATCGTTTAAAAAAAAAAGAATGAATTTTAGACTAATCGTTTGTATTTATTGTTTGTATAATTTAAAAAACATTTTTTACAGCATTTTTTATATACCTACTATACTATAGTTGAGGCAAAAATTCAGACGATTTACGTTACGGCTGAAGTTACACAATTCGCATTAAAAATAATAATTTTTTATAATATAGTGCAAACATTTAGTGTAGTATATAGTTCCATTATTCTCGGTGACGGTTTCTTAAGTATTTTGATGAAAATATGATGAATTACTCATTTGTTCCTATGACGTAGGCGTCTGAATTCTTGCCGCAACAATATACTATATTACAGACAATAATTGTAATGTCTTTCTGTATGTTAGAACTTGTTATTTATTTTTTTATAATCTAAACAAAATATAATCTTATTTTTTAATATTGTATTCTACGAAATTTAATTAATATTTTACAAAATTGCCTAACTAAAGCTAGTTGCGCCATTGCTACCAAAATTTGGAGTCTTTACGTTTTCTTTGCCTCATAGAGATGTACGATACTATTTTTTTTAAATACCATCTCTCTTTGTCTCTATATACTAATTGCTGTTAGCAGAATTTTATAAATTTTGTGTTAAGTATATGTTTTTTTTTCATTTTTACTACATTCAAGACACGATAAACACTTTTATCGAATACTTTTGTTAAAAAAATTGCACCTTTCCACAGCATCATTCACTGACATGCGAGTTTAATTCGTGTAAGCTACAGTATCCGTATTACGATGCATCCTGTCCAGTGGCGACGCATTTTAAAAATTTAAATTTGTAATTCCGTTATTTATTCGATAATAAAAAATAATTTCCATAAAAAAACTGATTCCCCGTTACACACTATATAATTTGTAAAAAAAAGATATTAATTTCTGAACTGGCACGGATACCGTATAAACTACGCGATATTCCTACGAATAAATTAGTTATTAATTTGACTTGTTCCCGACAGGACGAGACATGTGTGGACCGGCGTCTGATACGACGTGTCCCGCGAGGTTATCTGCCGAACCGCCCAAGAAGTGGAACTTAATCGATGGAGTCGACAGCGCGTTCTGCGCTATCAATCCCCGTCTGACGCGTAATTTTTCAGTGGGGCCGCGCGTATTATGGTTTTGTCAAGAGGCTCGTTAGGACCCATTGAGTCTCGGCGACACTTCGATAATTCGTGAAGGAATTAAATCTTAACTATGGAATGGCGCTTGGCCTGTCTCTATCTCGTATCTGTCACCATCGACGATGGAAGATGGAAGGTTGGAAGTATGCCGTACCCTGTTGATATCAATAGAGCTAAAAGTTCGTGAGGGGATTATATTATTAAAGCAGTTCGAAAATGTGTTAAAGAGTATTTTTTATAGCTTCTTTACAATCGTTTTTTCGATTTTTCTTTCTGGTTGTTTGGTTAGGTCTTGCTGGACTTCTAGGACACATTGAGCAGTACGAATAGAAGAATAGAATTTGAAGAAAAAGTTTTTGTTACGTTTTTATTCACACTACTCATTATCGTTAGCTCGGTATGCTAATAAGTAGTACATTTAGCTATAAATTAGTAATATATAAAAGAAATTGTGTTACAAAGCATACCTCTCTTTGCAATCGCAAAGATTAGCACAGAAATGACGCAGTTAGAAAAAAAAACGAATTATTATTAATTTTGGTAATAACATTATGGTTTAAAAAAAATGTATAAATGATTCAGGAGTAAAAAATTGGTTAAATAAAAGAAAAGTTGCGAATTAATAAAATTAAATATTAGAGTTTTATTCTTTTCTGAGTGTATTTATAAAGAGAAAAAAAAGAGTACATAATATGTAAATACATACATATACCTATTGAGATTTCTGTGATAATATTGACGCAAGTACACAATGTTCTTTCGAACATGAATTTTTTAAATCATATTCAGAAAGCTACTCATACACTATTTTACAGCACATCTAACTCGTCAACACACTTGAAATGTTTCGTAGCACGTTAATTTCAATTGCACTACGGTATCTATAAAGCACATGATGTATAGACAAGCCGATCATTACTGAATCGGGACGCTGCAGGTGCATACGTTTGAATGTGTTTACCATAACTATCTCTCTAAAAGTACATAATATTGGAAATTCTTGTTAAATTTACAGCTAAACTTTCAAACCGAAATAGAACTATTACAATATATTCTCTGAATAACAGTTAATATTGTAAATTTCGTAAATATTTGTAAAATTACATGAGATAACTATTACAGTAACTAATATGGTAAATATTAAGTACCTATATATAATTTTTTTTCAAATTTTACATACATTTTTTAGAGTGTGGCTAATATTGTAACAATTCTAAGTCGATACAGGATGTAAATTTATGCAATTTTCTAAACACTAGATAAATCCACAGTTTTTTTTATTCCGATATATCAATATTGACAATTTTTTTCAAATAAATTATATTTAGTGATGGAATCTCGACTCACGATGGTCTGAAGATGCCTGCGCTAGCCGCATAAGTGGGTGTATATTTCTATTTACATCGTTCTGTCTCCACTGAAACCACTTTGTTAATTTAAAAATAAATATTCCTCGGTATCTGGACGTTATCTAGCCTGGCATCTCTCTCCGCTTATCTTCATAGGATCATTTGTTATTTTTATTAATCGATTTTATCGTTGGCGTACTTGGGCCGGTGGTGAGTCTCACATGTTAATGGTTATCTGTGACTGCCTGGAGTTGAAGATTTTGTGTTAAAAATGCAGTGACATAAGTTTGATACCTTGTGTAAATAAAAAGCAGCGCTGCTCATATAAAATCTGCATATCTAGAAGTTTGTTCACATAATATTGTCACGGATTTCCCAATCCGACTTTTTCTTACTTCCAGAAAAACAATCCGTTAATAAATTACTTCTTTATTAACTACTGAACACTACTAATTACAGGTCAACTAAACACTTATTTAATTAATCGCTATCTAAATCACTTTGATATCTCCAACTAAACACTTTAATTCAGACTGTAATACAAGACTTATACAAGACTTATACAAGACTAACTAACTCGGCCGTTTATTCTTCTTTTATAGACCCAACGAATATTCCAGATATATTCCAGTATCTCTAGATCCCTTTTCTCGTACGACTGGAACGCTTCTCGTCGATTCTCGATTTTCTGGTAACGCCTCGATTTACACATGTTGTTTGTTTACCAGAATGGCGTAGGGGCGATCGGAGCAATCTTAGGCAATTCGCGGTGCCACAGTCGTCGGTTTGGGGTGAGTGGGGCAAATTCCGTGACACTGCCCCCTCCTTAGGACCGATCGTCCCGATCGGATACACCTCTATACGGGGACAGACGCTCCAGATGGACGACCTTCATTTTACTCCTGGGAGTCCTTTGTATCCGGTAGACGACGTCATTGATTCTTTTAATGACGGTATAGGGGCCCTCCCAACGGTTCTGTAGTTTAGGCGATTTTCCTTTCTTCCGCGTGGGGTTGTACAGCCACACCAGGTCGCCTTGTTGGAATCCGACTGTATTGGCCCGGACGTCGTATCGAGTCTTCATGCGATCGCTCTCTAATCGCATTCGAGATCTGACTTGATCGTGTACGGCTGCTAGTCTTCGTTCTAGGTCATGGGTATAAGTGTCTGGCTGGTTCTGTGGGCTGTTCCGCAGGACGACCAAATACCAAATCTGCTGGAAGGCGAAGCTCTCTTCCAAAGATGATCCTTGCGGGAGTCTTCCCAGTCGTTTCATGGACAGCTGAGCGGTAAGCTAACAGGAAGAGTGGAATGAGCTTGTCCCAGTCTGTCTGGTTCTCGTTCACAAACATCCTCAGATTGGTTTCTAGTGTGGCGTTGAAGCGTTCCACCATACCATCTGACTGGGGATGCAGTGGGGTGGTCCTGGTTTTCGGATTCCCATAAGCTCGCAGACCTTTCGGAACACACCTGATTCGAAATTTCTGCCCTGATCTGAATGCAGTTCCATGGGCACACCAAATCTGCAGAACAGGTTGTTGACTAGGGCTTCTGCTACGGTCGTGGTCTCTTGATTGGGAAGAGGGTATACTTCCGGCCATTTGCTGAAGTAGTCCATGGCTACTAGCAGATATCGGTTTCCATTTTGAGTTTTCGGAAATGGGCCAGCGATATCAATGGCAATCCTCTCGAACGGTGCTCCTACGATGTACTGGCGCATTTTGCCTCTGGAACGGGTCTTCGGTCCCTTGCTGGCTGCACATACGTCACATTTTCGGCACCAATCTTCTACATCCGTCCTACAGCTCAACCAGTAGAAACGCTCCCTAATCTTCTGTAGAGTCCTATTGATACCGAAATGTCCCCCAGTACCTCCATGTACTTCCTGCAGCACTTCCTTGACCCGGGACCTCGGGAGTAGTACTTGTTTCTTGACCTCCGTTCCGTCATTGTTCTCCCATGCTCTTTTTAGGACACCGTCTTCCAACACCAGAGAATTCCATTGAGCCCAATAACTCTTTAATGCTGGGCTTTTACTACTGACTTCAGCCCAAGACGGTCGCTTGTTGGCTTCTTTCCAGTCCAGTAAAGGTTTGATGTCACAGTCAGCTTGCTGGTCTTCCCGAATCGCCGCTGAACTCCATCTGTCTTCAGGTTGGGCTGCTACCACCTTACAAGGAACTGATGCGATGTCCTCTTTCTTTTCAAGACTACTACAGTGTTTGCAGTTGACAGGACAGGGTCTCCTAGAAAGGGCATCTGCATTTCCATGTTTCCTGCCGGCTCGATGTTCAACAACAAAGTGATATTCTTGCAGCCGTTCCAGCCACCTGGCCATCTGTCCTTCAGGGTTCTTAAACTGGAGCAGCCATTTAAGGGAAGCGTGATCCGTTCTGAGGAGGAATTCTTGGCCATACAAGTATTTGTGAAAGTGTTCTAGACTCTTGACGATGGCAAGCAATTCTTTCCGAGTCACACAATAGTTCTTTTCGGCTTTTGATAGGACTTTGCTGAAGTAGCCCACTACTCGCTCTTGGCCATCTTGTACTTGGGAAAGAACTCCGCCAATTCCAATGTTGCTTGCGTCCGTGTCCACTATAAATGGTTGTCCAGGTATTGGGTATATCAAAATCGGGGTAGTGCAGAGGGCCTCTTTCAGCGTCTCAAAGGCTTGCTGGCATTTCGTCGTCCATTCGAACGGGATGTTGTCTTCTGTGAGTTTATGAAGAGGCTTGGCAATGTCCGAGAATCCTTGGACGAATCGTCGATAGTATGTGCATAGGCCAAGAAAACTTCGAACTTGATGTTTGTCTTTAGGAACCGGCCAGTTCTTTATGCACTCTGTCTTCTCCGGGTCTGTTTTCACACCGTTTGGAGTAATAATGTGGCCTAGGTATCTAACCTCCTTTTGGAACAGACTGCACTTCTTCGGGTTCAACTTCAGGTTCGCTGCTTTTAACTTCTTGAACACTTCGGACACGTTCTTCAGGTGCTCCTGGAAAGAGCGTCCCAGCACCACCACGTCGTCCAAGTAAATCAAGCAGGTCTCCCAATGCAGGCCATGAAGTACAGTTTCCATCAGTCGTTCAAAAGTGGCAGGGGCATTACATAGACCAAATGGCATTACATTGAACTGCCACAATCCATTTCCGGTAGTGAACGCGGTCTTTTCCTTGTCTTCTGGGCTGACCTCGACTTGCCAATATCCACTCTTTAAATCTAAAGTGGAAAACCATTGCGCACCAGCCAAGGTGTCTAGTGTATCGTCAATTCTGGGTAGTGGGTAACTGTCTTTCTTGGTGACGTCATTTAATTTTCTGTAGTCCACACAAAATCGGGTGGAGCCGTCTTTCTTCTTGACCAGGACTACAGGAAGCCCAAGGACTCTGAGATGGTTCTATGGTGCCTTGATTTTGCATCTCAATTAACATCTTGTTAACTTCTTCTCGCTTGGCTAATGGAAGTCCACGTGGTGGCTGCTTTATAGGAGATGATGAACCAGTATCGATTCGATGCTTCACTACATTGGTTCTCCCAAAGTCGCCTGGTTTAAGTGCAAACACATCTTCATTTTCACTTAGCAGCTCTTCCAGTTGTTCCACCTCCATCTCTGTTAATCTTTCTTTGGCCCTATCCACTATATCCCTTAGACATTCCGGTAGACTGGTCTTATTCGGTTTCTTCTCCATTTCTTTGTTTTCTTTGAGTGTTCTGACCATGGTAACAGGTTCACAGACTCCTACTTCAGTTCCCTTTGTAATTTTCTGTGGAAAGGTTTTCAGGTTAACTACCCGTACTATTGTCGTTTTCTCTGGTTTAATCAGGGTGCGGCCGGTGACTATAGATTTATTGAACAGATCCGGATTACTGGGTTCCACCACTCCAACACTGCAAGACATTTCTCCATCCATTACAGTGGCAACCAATGTTTCGGTCTGACCAGGTAGTACCACATCTTCTTTAACAACGAGTCTCCGTATAGCATTATTCTCAGTGGTGGTCGTTAGCACTACTTCCTCACCCATTATCCGTAGCATACCAGCATTCAAATCTAAGTTCACCCCTTTTGCTCGTAGTAAGTCTAGTCCGAGTATGACATTATCCGATATATCTGCTACCAGGGCTCTGTGTTTGAATTTGACGTCTCCTAATTCTATGTCAAGCTCGCATTCCCCCTTGACTGGCAGTTGTTGTCCATTGGCTGTTGTAAGGACATAACGCTTGGTAGGGCTCTTAATACGCCAATCACCAATAATATTCGGTCGTACAATAGTTCTTGCCGCTCCAGTGTCGATTACCATAGGGAACATACGACCAAAAATAATGCCTTCTACTAACAAAGTGTCAGAGTCCTGGAGACGTGACAACGTAATTTCTTCTCGTGGGGCATGGTAGGAGGACGCAGCCGGCTTTTGCCCCGTTAAGCCGGCTGAGCCTAGTTTTCCTGTGCAGCTGCCGCCTGGGAGTCGCGTTTTTGCTGATCTGCGACCGGGGCCCTACACTGTCTCTTCAAATGTCCCGTCTGCCCACAGTTCCAACATTGGAGGGCGATCTCTTCGGCTGCCAGGTTGTTCTCTCTTCGGATTGGTAGTTGGGCTGAGTTTCTCAATGACCTCCTTCAACGTTTTGATTATGTCTCCATTTCCCATATTATCGCTGTTATCACTGATGGCTCGAACTTTAACATGTCTACCGGATGCCATCTTTGCTGCCTCAAATTCCAGTGCATGCGAAAGAGCGTCATTCAACGTTTTAGGTCTAGCGAGTCGTAGTGCCTGCTGTGTTTCGCAATCTCTTAGGCCGTCGATAAACACTTGGATGGAGAGCTGGTCTACAAATTCGGACGGGGCTGTTGGATATGCCAATCGAACCAGTCGAGCAACGTCTGTCTCAAAATGTTGTAAATTCTCTCCACTCTGCTGGTGACGATTTTCAATTGTGCCTGGTACACTTGCTGCAGGTGCTTATCCCCATATCTCATTTCCATATGCTGTTTCAGAAGGTCATAGTTACTCTGCTGCCCAGCAGGAACTCCTTGTAAGACGTCAAGAGCTTCCCCTCGTAGAGCAACTATTAAAGCGGTAGCCTTTTCGTAATCAGACCACTCGTTTGCTGCAGCTGCTGCTTCGAACTGACGCAGATAGACATTCCAGGAAACCTTACCGTCGAATTCAGGGGGTCTCGTCTTCTGAGTTCGAATAACCGGTCCTTCTGATTTGATTACGCCCTCCTTTGTTATGTTGTCTAATTTATGTCGAAGCTCTTCTCTAACCTGGTTTATTTCTTCGTGTATTTCCTGTTTTGTGCTAACAGTTCTTCGTCAATTTCTTTTCTTTGTTCTAACAGTTTCTCCTCTACTGTATATTCTAATTTTTCTAACTTCGTCTGCATTTCATTTGTCTGAGCTTTCATTTCCTGTTGTAGTATCTGCATCTGATCTTCTAATTTCTTTTCTAATTTCTCTTGCATCATTTGAGTCTGATCTTCAATTTTATGCCCTTGTTCTTCAAATTTCTTTTGCATTGTTTGTCCTTGTTCTTCTAATTTTTCTTGTGTCGTCTTCGTCTGGTGCCCTTGTTCTTCAAATTTTTCTTGCATCGTCCGTCCTTGTTCCTCTAACTTCTCCTGCATCGTTTTCGCCTGGTCTTCCATTTTACTTTGCATGGTTTGCATCATTTCTAACAGTTTTGCCATTTGTACATCCATATTGACTTGGCTTCTAGTTACAGGCATTCACTTTATTTTTTTTTAGAATGTTCTGGAATGTCCAGGAATGTTTTTGTAAATGTCACCGTTGACTTCCTTACAATGAAACGAATGCAGTGATATGCCACACTTGGGTCTAAGTCTCACTTCGGTATAAAGTTCTAGAATGTTCGAGAATGTCCTTCGCAAATAACACCGTTCACTTCCTTGAGTCACGACGAGTGCGGTGATATGCCACACTTGGGTCTTTGTCTCACTCCCGTACAAAGTTCTAGAATGTTCGAGAATGTCCTTCGCAAATACCACCGTTCACTTCCTTGAGTCACGACGAGTGCGGTGATATGCCACACTTGGGTCTTTGTCTCACTCCCGTACAAAGTTCTAGAATGTTCGAGAATGTCCTTCGCAAATACCACCGTTCACTTCCTTGAGTCACGACGAGTGCGGTGATATGTCACACTTGTGTCTTTGTTTAACTCCCGTATAAAGTTCTAGAATGTTCCAGATTGTCCTTCGCGAATACCACCGTTCACTTCCTTGAGTCACGACGAGTGCGGTGATATATCACACTTGGGTCTTTGTCTCACTCCCGTACAAAGTTCTAGAATGTTCGAGATTGTCCTTCGCGAATACCACCGTTCACTTCCTCAAGTCACAACGAGTGCGGTGATATGTCACACTTGGGTCTTTATTCCACCCACGCACAGGGTTCCAGAAAGTTCCTCCAACTTCCACTTAAACCCACTCACGCACAGGGTTCCAGAAAGTTCTTCAAACTTCCACTCAAATCCCACTTTGTGGACAGGGTTCCAGAAAGCTCTTTAAAACTTCCAGTTAAATCCACTTCCGACACCAAATTGTCACGGATTTCCCAATCCGACTTTTTCTTACTTCCAGAAAAACAATCCGTTAATAAATTACTTCTTTATTAACTACTGAACACTACTAATTACAGGTCAACTAAACACTTATTTAATTAATCGCTATCTAAATCACTTTGATATCTCCAACTAAACACTTTAATTCAGACTGTAATACAAGACTTATACAAGACTTATACAAGACTTACTAACTCGGCCGTTTATTCTTCTTTTATAGACCCAACGAATATTCCAGATATATTCCAGTATCTCTAGATCCCTTTTCTCGTACGACTGGAACGCTTCTCGTCGATTCTCGATTTTTCCAGGCCGATCTCGATCACGGCATGTTGTTTGTTTACCAGAATGGCGTAGGGGCGATCGGGGCAATCTTAGGCAATTCGCGGTGCCACAGTCGTCGGTTTGGGAGTGAGTGGGGCAAATTCCGTGACAATATGTACAGTACATGCAGAGTAAAATCCTGTATGTTTGATAAAATTTATGCAACCCACATCGCCAATTGGCAATGCGGCAAATTTAAATTGTATGATTACAGCGCATTGTTGCGTTATGTTTTTGACATTTTTCGGTCGTTTTTTTTAATATGTATATATGTAACTTAGGTAGCTACATATCATTTTATGCACTTACTTTCACTAGCCTATAGTTTTGTCAATGCCATTATACAATATTACAAACTGAAATTCGCGGCGTATGAAATAACAAAAAAGAAGTCATACTATAGAAGAAGAAATCAATAAATTCCGTCTGTTTAATAGAAAAAATCACGTATCTAGACTGGTTGAGGACTCGGCTTCTTACTCGGTGCCGGCTAAAGGGCCGTCCTAGTCATAATTTATTCAGATTAGATCGGAATGCGAACAGATTAAGGCGCACGCCCTCGTTGTAACTAAATTAGAACCATGTAAATGAACGGCGGGATTAATTAAATATCGTCCGTGATTTCACCTCCCCGGAAAAGTCGCAGCGCCCCTTAACGACCAGCGGTAAGTAGCTCAATTACCGCGGGATAGGCACAGGGTCGGACTCTGCGATATCTCTATCCAGAAAGAGCAGCCAATATACACACAACGTCAAAAGTCTTGGACCTCCCCTCATTCTTGTTAGACATATTTTTGTCAGAAAAACCAAATACATACATTTGTAAAAATATATTGATTTCTGAATCTTTTTTTTTGTGAAAAGAATATGTTCGATAAACTGAATTAAAACCAGTAAATGTGTGGCATTTTTGACAAAATTTATTAAATCAGAAAGAAGTAATAAAACAAGTTCTCTACTTGACTAATAGTCGGTATGACCTCCGCCACGTTCCAATAGCATATTGACAAGTCTGTGCATTGAGATTATCAAGCGGTTAACGATCTCTTGCGGAATATTGTCCCATTCCTCTTTTGCCGCCACGACTAACTCATCTGCAGTCTGAGGTGGAGGAATATGATTATGAATGGCTCTAGCAACAAAATCCCACATGTTAATAGGATTCATGTCAGGAGAGTTGGCTGGCCAATCTACTCTATTGATATGTCCTGCTTCGAGAGTCACTTGAACCCTTCTTGCGCGATGTGGTCGAGCGTTGTCGTCCATAAACACAAAATTTTCACCTAATTCATTACGTAGGGGGTAGATAATGGGCGTAATAACTTGTTCGATGTAAATTTGACTGGTCATATTCTGTGGTATGCGAATTAATGGGGTGCGGCGGTTGAAAATTATCCCACCCCTAACCATTACGGTACCCTCTTCATACGGAGCACCTTCACGGGGAAAATGTAGTCGCTATTGGCGACGTGGTTCTCTCCAGACTCTTTGTCGATTGTCATCAGTAACCAGCCCAATTCTGGTTTCGTCTGTGAATAAGACCGCCACTGGCGTAAAAGCCAACCCCTATGCTCTCGCGCCCACTGGAGACGGGCAGTATGATGCCTTGGAAGTAGAGTGGGGGTCCAAAATGGTCTTATAGCTTGTAAATTTGCATAGTGGAGTAGTTGCCGATATAATACGGCGAAACGTACCTTGAAAGTGGACCCTGAGAGCTGAAGATGTGCGGTGTCTACGGGCATATTGCACCAAATACCGATCCTCCCTCTTATTAGATACTCGAGGACTTCCACTACGTGGAAAACAGATTTTCCACTGTATCAAATTCTTGTATTCGTAGAACAGATGATCTAGCAATGCCCAACATGTTCGATATCTGTTGATTAGAATGTCCTGCATCATGTAAAGCAGTCATTCTTGCTCGGGTAAACGCAGAAATTTGACGTCCTGGCATTATAATGTACAAAAATTCAAAGGCACACTCGGCTGAATACACTGCCAGATTTATAAAAAACATTGGTAATAAAGTCAAGGTTCATGGTCTGCAAATAACATGAATGTTATCTCATGCCACCTGCGAAGATATCGATGCAAAACAAATATATACCGATAGAAAGCGGTCTAACCAACAAATGCTATACTAAGGTGATTTAAAATCTTAAACTATGGTCTTTACTGAACACCTAGTATAAGAATCTATATGAGTTTTCTGAAATAAGTATAATACTTGTAGAAATAATATATTTCTTTCGTGTACGTACATATTTTGAAAAAATGTAGTTATGAAAAATTATAGAAAGCCAGTCATCTTTGTATGGTGAAGCATCAAATATATTGTTTTAAACCAAAATGAAAAGATCCGTTTTATTCTATGACACGAGACCTCTGTCTAAGAAAACGGACTAGGGGCGTTCGTGGTACTTAACTTTTTGACTTTAACACGTCCTGTGATGACAATAATTCATGGCACAGTTAAAAATAAATCCAACCTACCAAAATTATAACCAGGTTAGTGCCCTGGCCGTGCAGCAGCACGCGTTGGCCTCTCGTCTAGATAGTGGCGCACAGATGCCTGGTTTTTCAGAGGGCTGGTGAACTGACAGGTGCTCGGGCCCTTAAGACGGCTACACAGAAGGGCTCGGAAGAAAGTGTGCTATAATAACACTATAAAAAATCAACTACAAACAAATACTCACTACTCACATCTCTTTCCGTCCACTCGAACCGGTGTTGTAAAAAATACAAAGTTATTCCGGTCCTCTTCTTATTCTAATTACAAAATATATTTGGATTCTAAATATTGGCACTGGCATTGACTATATAGTGCGACCATTAACATATATAGTGATTTTGTCATTATCTCAAGGAATATTCCCAGATATATTAAAATCTTCAAAAATTAAGCCTCTATATAAAAACAATGAGCGTACTAAAGTGGAAAACTATGTCCTGTATCTCTTTTATCCACGGTTTCTAATATATTGGAGAAGGTTATCTGCTCTAGAATTGTATCATTTATATCGAGATATATATGTTGCATGATTCCCAACACGGATTTAGGAATTCAAGAAGCACAGAGATAGCAATACAGGGTTTTCTGGATTATAATTTAGATACTTCTAAGTAACAGTTGGTGTCTTTTATGGGCTTGAGTAAGGCCTTTGATCTAGTTGATCATAAAATTCTGTTGGTAAAACTGAATGTTTATAGTTTGAGAGGAATTTAATGAACTTATATTTCAGTTTATTATAAAATAAATAATATGAAATCAGATAAATTAAAAATTAATTCTGGAATCCCACAAGGCTCTATCCTGGGACCTTTACTTCTCATACTTTTTGTTAATGACTTATCATTTGCATGTTCATAATCGTGAGCTATTAATGTATGCAGATGATAATAGCTATATATGCGCAGGAAATAATAATATTCAGACGTTATCTATATTTAAAAACATGTTTCTACATAATAAGCTGTTTTTAGATAAGAGGGAAACAGTTTTTATAAACTTCAGATCAGACAAATATTAAATTTTAATTTCTATAAGAGGAGAGTAAAAGATTACCTAATTCAGCATTGCTTTTAGAGTATAACGGAATACTTAATTATTAAAATATACCTACTTGTATTGTAATATTGTTGTATAATCTTGGTTTGTATTATTAATTCGAGATTTTTTCGTTTTACGGTGGGCGCATCCGACGTAGGCCTGTTAAACTGCCCCAAATATATATTTAAGCCGACGATCGCATGACCGCTTATTATTATTATCATTATTATTAAGTAGTGGTAGCGTGGATCGGTCTGCCTTCACGAATTTCTAAATAATAATTGATCACTTTCGGTGAAGCGAAAAATGAAGGGGATATAATGATGGCGTGTAATAAGGAATTTTTGTGTAGAGTAAAAAGTGCACTACATCGTAATCCCCAGTTTTGGCGCGGCTCTACAATGTTATTCATTATCCGATAGCGATGGCCTAAAATTTATTTCAGACAAATTGATACTAGAAGCTCTGGGCTGGCTATTAAGATAACGCACTTTAATTGCGCTTTATCAGAATTCAGATATTGAGTTTGTTTATTACATAGACAACAAACGGTTACAATGGTTTGCATCCCATCAGAAGTGGGATATCCAATGAAATTAGTGTTTACGTAGTTTTACAAGTTTGTTTAATTGTTTCAGATGACAGGCAAAAGATCGAGAAGCTTTAAATGCGCCGTCCATCACAGAGACCGGGAGGTTTCTTCAGAAAACGACTTCCATCTTCTCTTGGTTGAGCCGCCATTGTTTCGCAGGTAAGTGTCGTTAATACTTTAGTTTCGAAATAAAATAGCCCCGACATTTTTATTATTTGTTCCCAAAAATGATCAATAATAGAAACAATAATTAAATATACGTTTTTAAATTGTGTGAGCGGGTCCTGTACATTCATAGTAAATGTTGAAAATTATATTCGCCTTTTTCCTTGCCTATATCCATTATTATCAATACACTTGGGCCATTGTTATATCACTGTGTCAACAAATTGCATTTAAGACAAAATGATACCACCCACACACTACAAAATGCCAAAAATGATAACAATAACAGGATTGATTTAGGTGCGTGCTACGTTGTTATCTAAGGTTAAGGTTATAATGGAAGCGTGACATTCAACAGAAATGCGCGCACAACTTATCACGTCACATCTATGGCGTAATAAAGTTCCTTGAGTTGTTAGGGTAGGTTAGGGTTACCAGGTCGGCTTCAAAATTTGCAATAACTTTAAACTCAGTTATCTCGGTTATCAAAGAACATTTATTAGGGTAATATTTTGTAAAATGATTTATTTTAAAGCCTAATGTCATCATAATATTCTGTAATAATACATACAAAGATCGATGTCCTGCATTCCTGATTCATACACCAGCAAAAAATCGAGAGGGTTAAGGTCTGACGGTTCTTGTTGACCAAGCTTCCTTAGAGTTTTAATTGCCAAGGATTATCTGCAGAACATCTATTTACAAAAGCAAACAGTTGAGGAGGTCATATAGTTTGGCCATCAAGGTCGCCTGACCTGTACTTTCTTTCCAGTGGCTTTGCTTGTAAAGCTAGAACAAATATTTAAAGGACTTTTTCCCATAATTTTGTTCGTAAAATACGCGCACGTGTAACATACCGTGATTGATTTATTGAATTCTTCGATATATTCAAGTGACACTTAAATTAATTTTAACAAAAACCTCATGGAATTTGGAAAAAAATGTTTTAAGGAATGTGTCGTCATTGTTTATCCTCTCAAGGCTCCACAGACTTCAAACTGATTTCTGTAAAAAATATATTTCGAAATTTTAGTGAACCTAGCTCTGGTATTCGAGATGGTCACTTTAAAGGTATCCCCATAGAGTCTCGTAAACCAGGAGAGATACACTGTAGCTGTAATATTAGTGATTGTCCATGGACAAAGTGAGCACATAATCTGCCAAGAATATGTTTATCCTCTCAAACCTCCACAGACTTCAAACTGAATTTGTTTTTAATTTTCTGTAAAAAAATACCTCGAAATGTTAGTGAACCAGGGTCTGGTATTCGAGATGGTCACTTTAAAGGTATCCCCACAGAGCCTCGTAACAGGAGAGATACACTGTAGTGATTGTCCATGGAGAAAGTCAGCACATAATCTGCCAAGAATATTTGGATTCTGACTGACACGGACACTTGCGCGCGAAGACATTTATATTCGTATGTTAATGCTATCCATTTGATGTGTTCTTTGAAATCTAAATCCTGCCAGCCAATTAAGAGACCATCCCATCCCTTTCGTTTCCGTTATTCATAAAATGTGTCTTTCGGTTTATTTACGGAATGCTCGGAGGAAATTCGGCGTAGGCAGGGAACGGAAACAATTGAAAAACGTACAAAAAAACCGATCGCCGCAAAGTTGTCGCTGTCCGAAAATAGAGCAGACGACATTCAGGAGCGTCTGGACGACGAGTAGGGCCGCCACAGGAGCTCGCGGACCGTACGGGGCCAGATCGAAAAGTTTCGTGACTTCATTCAACGTATCCGTTTCGATGTATACTTAGACCTTGTACTTCCACTGTTGCAAGTAGGTATGTAGAAATCTCAATTTTTTCAGTTGTTTTTTGATAAAGGACATGATATTGGGGAATAAGAAAATCGATTGGGATCAGATTAGGAGAGTACAGTGGTTCAAAACGAACTGATAATTTTTTGTGCAACAGTTGCAAATGTCAAGTGCCGAATGAGCGGTAGTATTGTCGTAGTGCTACACCTATCCATCACAACTCCAAGTGTATTTCTTTTCTTTTAAACACTTCAGTAATTGTCTCAAAACATGACTATAGATGGAATACATGATGCACAACGATTGTAATCAAAGCAAATAGTCAACATGGCATTGACTAGGTCTACTGTCTGCTTTGCCATTATGATGCCTTGTGATCAATTAGTATTTTCATCTTATAATATTGTTTTCTACAAATACAAATAATTTTAGGTAAAACGAATATATAACGACAGAAAGCGGTCTAACCAACAAATTTTTCGGTACAGATATCTTTTAAAATACGCATTTTTTAAATTCAAGTGTAGATGTAAATATTGTTATAACATCAACTTACATGGTTCTGCATATAAGATTGTTCACTTTTGTTTATAAGTATGTAAAAATAATTGTTAAAATGTGAGGTTAGAATAGCAAAATAATGTCTGTCTTACATATGCATTTTAAAAGGAGGAGGAGAATTTAAATAGTAAAAGTAACAGTAACAAAACAATAATTTTATTTTTGATATTATTTTTGCTCTGCGTGTCTTAGTTTTCTGTACCTAAAAAAACACCACAAATTTCATCATTTTACGGCGACCTTAATGATGTGTTTAAGTAATGTGTGATCATTGCTTGCCCTCTCAAGTCCTCACAGACTTCAAACTGATGCTGTTTTTGATCCTCTATCAGGAGTCAAAGAACAATCTTTGTTAAAATTTTTATTAGGATCTCTTGACTCAAACCAAATCAAATGTTACAGTGTTCAGCTATTTATTGGATAATTAATTGACGATTTTCTAGCACAAGATCATTCACTCGCGCAACATAGCACTCGTCGATCGATGTTGACGGCCGTCCATAGCTATTTTCATCTTCGACTGATTGCTGGCATTCTTTGAATCTTTTAAACTATTCATAATGTCTTTACCGACAGTTCGCATTACTTAAAAAGTTTAAGTATACGATTCCTCCAACTTTACACAGAACACGAACACGAAAATGATTTTACAGTAACAACCAAATCATCACAGTTTGTGATATGTGTCAGAGTGTGTGTAATAATAATCAACAAATGTCTGGTTAGTTGTGAGATTATGTGCACAACAGTGGTGCCAACGCTACTGTGAATGGTTGCTGCACAGTCAAATAATACTGGAATTTTTTCGTCGGACCTCGTACAGGAAACAATCGTCCGTACTGCCAACTTTCCTTTGACATGTCCTCGAAAACTTACATAAAACCGTCACCCGTGAAGTCTGCAGTGCATATACAAGGTCTATCTATACTCCTCTCACAGTGTTGTATTTAAATTTAAGAATATTTTTTTAGGTAGAATCTATAATACACACGACAAACAAACCATTACACTTGCATACATAATCTAAAACCATTACAAAGGTTAAGTATGTGATAAATTGTTATCTTTGTTTCTCATTTCCAGAATGGTTGCAATTGTGGCAGATGAATTCCTCACAGACGACAGAGATAGAAAGTACTACGCGGACCACTACACTTGTTGCCCTCCTCCACTTTTTGTGATAATCATCACTCTAGTTGAGGTGAGTGTCTTTATGCATACACATAGAAAAACTGTTAAGGACATACGGCTCTTTCCACAGCAATATTGATTTCAAATATCAATGTCGAAGAAAGTGCGAATGATAATGAAAATTCTTTCTCTAAGTTCGATGCCAAAAATTTGAAATGTGAATTTATTACCTCTACTACATTTATATTTCCGTCGATTCAGAAATAGAGGTGGAAATGCTATTAATAAATATGTGTTCCTAATTGTGTAGTCTATGTCTTGTTTACATGCAAATCATTTGGAAGGTTAATATCATTAGTTGCACCTTTTTGTATGCAAATATATATTTATACAATATTGCAAGCGTAACATTCTCATTTAAACTGTAGATAATCATCGATACATGAGATATTTCTGCCAAATTTTAAATTTGCGTATTAGATGAACTCAAAAATCATTCTTGTGTTTAAGGCTGGCGTTTCAAGGACAAATAATCATATCTAAATATGCACACAAACATACACACGGTAGGTGGAGGTCCTTATTAATGTAGTACTAAAATATAATACAGAAATTGAATCATTTCTTTTAACTTTCGAAGGGAAAAGTGCCAGAGAACATGAAAAACCGTGTATTTGTACCTGATCACTGTGTTCTATACACCGTGAAAAATACTTGATAATTTACATAAATTCAAGTGTTACTAGTCTTTTTAAAGAATTCTGCGGGATGTGATAATGTTTATAATGTTGTATACAATTTTCTCAATGTGCAGTTGACTTGTAAAATTCAGATTTTATGATAAAACATAATAGGTGAAAATGATGCTCTTTTTTCTTATTCTAAATGACTAGTCAGCCTGGAAATTGTTTTATATCCTGAAGAAAACTTGTATAATTGACATAGTGAAGAGATATTCTTTCTAACTTACTCAGATTTTTTTAGACTGTCTCAACAAACAGCTATGAAATTCGTTGAAAATTTGCCTATAAAACGGCGCCCTTAAATGTTGGTTATCCGTATATGCGGAAATAGGTATTGTTAATAGTTTCTACCACTAAATCGTTCTATTTTAATCCAAATCTAGTGGACAATAGTGTAAACAATAATTAAAAAGTGTGAGGGTGATATCAAAGAGAAACAAATATTTGATGACGTTACGTTTTGAAACTACCTATACATTTTCTTGGTGCAAACATTAGTGACGTCACGGTTCGTCACAAAAAAACAGCTTTAGTTGGAAAAGACTCATCTACAATCAAAAGTCCGAAATCTAGGACTGCTAATCCTACATTGCACATCCCTGGATTTGGTACAGAGAGACCTGTGGATAATAAAGTTATGAACTCAAAAATCATGGTGATGAAAAATTAATAGACGATTTTCCTCAAGTTTAATGGACTTATTTAGTTTTTTATATCTCACTTGCACTCGGTTTATATGTGAACATACATATGAAGGAACAGCCAGTTCAGTATGCCATAGGTAAGACGACACCTATGGCACACTGATGAGGGCTAACAAGCCCGTAACCGGTCTATGTGTGGTGGGATAGCCGACACGTGTTCTTGGCAGTTCACCCAGATAAGCAGGTGTAATTCAATGCCGGTCGGGGCATTAGTTCCCAGAGTAGTTGTTCACTGCAGTATCATTTATACATTTATAGGTTTATTTATTATTTTATCCTTTATGTATATTACAAAGTACAAATTCAACACACAAAAAAGAATGAAAAAGAACTTTCCAATTGGAGATTTGCATGGTGCATGTAGACCAACCAATATCATTGGACAATCCTTTCCTAATTGATGTAGTGCATTCATAATATCAGCCGTTGTTCTGTCTCCTTAGCCGGATAATTTCGCATATTTTTTTCCTATTTTGCCGTCGTCCTCTCGTTGCTCGAGAGATCTTCGAACTATCGCGGCTACACATCACAGCGTCTGACTGCCGGAACTGGACCGTGATGAACGAAAGGGCAGTCGGGAAACGGCAACGTCGTTCAACGCGAGGCAGTTTTGTCGCATCACCGCCAAAGTATAATGGGTTTTGTTACAAAACGTTTTGCTGTGTATTGTGTGTGTATCAGATCGATATTTGTAATTTGCCCCGATAAACGATCCTGACATCGCCGTCGTTCTAGGTGTCTGGCTGGCTTGGCGGATTTTTCTCTAGTAGTACGGGTTACGGTATCGGATAGCTGCGTGCCATTGGCGGACCAAAAAGGGTCGTTCGTTATTACCATATTTTTCAGATCTAATTAACACATCGGAAAGGATAGAGTGGTATAAACTTTCAAAATGTAATAAGTGTTCGATAGCGACCGCTAGGCATAGAAGTGTATAGTTGGTGTTTGTAGCGTTTCTGGCGGTTGTTACAGTAATTTTGGGGTTAGGGTAAAAATATATAAAAATATTTTTTATCGTTGTAGACAAGACAATTTTAAATTTTCAGCAACACTTACATTTTTGACAAGATATGATAATTGCGTTAATTTTCAATGTCCCAGAAGTATGATTGGGGGGTGATTTCTACAAATAATTATCCAACTTGCCAACGTGTTTGATATGTCTTTGTATACGCATATCTCCTGATCAACATGGATTTGTTTCACATCGTTAGGCAATGACGAATTTAGTTCAATTTACACAATTTTTGTCAGGTTATGTAGATAATAGAGGCAAGTAAATGTGGTATATACAAATTTCAGGAAATTTTTTTATAAGGTAAATCATTTTGTTTTGGGAAAGATGTTTATTGAATTGTATGGTTTTAACATTAACTACTTCATCTGGTTCAATCATATATTGGCTATCGTAAATTGTTTGTCTCGTATAATGGTTTTAAGTCTAGAACATTTATAGCAACATCAGAGGTACCGCAAGGATCCAACTTAGGGCCGCTGTTATTCATTTTATATGTCGATGATCTTACTTAAATTTGAAACATAATATTTTATTTGCAGATGATTTAAAATTGTTTCGCAATATCAGTTGCATTGATGATTGTTAATGTTGTGAGGAAAATCGGTTATCTATTAATATAGATAAATGCAAAGTTTATATGTTTACTTTAAAGAAGCAACCTATATTGTTTAATTATAATATTAATTCCTCACTGCTGCTACGTTGAAGTACTATTGAAGATTTAGGAGTGATATTTGATACTAAGCTTTCATTTTTTGAACATAGGTAATATATTCAATATCACTTTTAAAACTCTAGACTTTGTTTTGAGGAATTCGCAATCATTTAACAATATTAAGTGTTTAAAATCACTTTACTTTCATTAATTCGTTCCAGACTTGAGTATGCTAGCTTTATCTGGTACCCTTACTAAATTTTTGTCGTTTCGTATTGATAATTATTATGGTCTTAGAAGATACGATCATAATCTTCTTTTAGAAAGATTCAATGTTCAGTCATTATCTGGTACAAATGTTTTTGCAAGTTTAACATTTCTATATAATTTGTTTCATAATGTGACTTAAATACTGGTTATCTATTGGAGCTTTTGTTGACATTTAGTTTGCTAATTAGTGAGAATTATAAGTTGATACTTTTTTAATTATTAATTGTAATTGTTATATATAAAGGTACACTGTTTTTGTGGTAATTCTATTGCGTTGTCCTGTAAATGGAATTTATTCTGTTGGGCAATAAATGCTATTATTATTATTAAATATTAAAATTTCAAAATTAGATTCAGTACTGCAGCATTTGTATTAATGAAGGCGTGTGCAGTTAAAATCATAATTAAGGAGAAATATTAAGAAAAGTGAACTTATATAGATATTTGAAGGGGACAGAAAACAAGCTTGTAGATCTTCAATAAAATTATACTATTTTTTTTAATGCACGCCCCTGTCTACCAGCATCTCATTGTCAGATTAACAAGATTTCAACGGCTGTAGCTCTATTCCTTACTCATTGCTTGGTATTTCAACGTTTCTCTATGAATAACTGTAAAATCGCATGCTTTAAGTCACACATTGTTAACATTTAACTAGATGTGCCTTTTGTTCTCTGAATTTTCGCACGCTGAATAAGATATGAGTCTAACATACGTTTTCAGCAAGTAACTGTGCCCGTACTGAACCAAACCGCAATCATATTATCCTATATTGGTCGGAGTTAATTCGAATTTGTCTGAATGTGGTTAACATTACACTGACCGCCATAAGAATTCACCGAGTGAATGAAACATAAGACGCGTGAGAATGTGGCAACGGTCGAGGTCGTAGGTGACAAAAATTTAGACAAAAGCGAAGAATCAGACTTTGATATGATAGAACATGGACAGCTTTGAAGACATGTTTCGAACAATTTCGATAGGTAATAGATCTGGTGCCTTAGCAGGTCGCAGCAAATACGTCGAGTCGCCACGATCGACACAAATTTGTCAGAATTGTCATACTTTGAACAACGTTTGCCTACACGGATAGAAAATAATTCATTCAGTTCACAGTATACTAAGCAATCAGTAGGGAAACTCAGCTTTCCCGCGTCTTCCAAAAATCCGCCATCTTGTTGGCGATTGGTGAGCGGAGGAACTAAGAACTAATGTTAAAAGTTGAAAAATTTCACTACGAATATGTGAACAGTTTAAAATATATCGCCAAATTCGTTTTAAACATTGCCATTACCACTGCAATAGATTGTACGTTTTTTATCAGGTTGCAAACGTATAATTTCAGACAAATAAATCTCTCAATGCTCTGCCAACTTCAATTACGGAACTGTATCAGATATGCCTCAAAATTATATAATCCAAAGCGGCTACTAATACCACTATTTCATCACGATAAAAAAACGGTCATTGCCAAGTGAAAATGGGACTAGTCGGCGGTTCTCACGTTACCAGTTTGGTTTGACGTACGTAAAGTGTCTATGGACGCGAGATATCTGGGCACAGAGAATTAGCCTACCGTTGAACCCGTGTAGTTGAGGTTTCGGTGGAAATAAAAGAAACATACAAGTCTAATTTTAACCTAACAGATTCCCGGTTGAAAACCGAAAAGGTAATTAGATTGTTTTGACTGCTCCTCACACTCACTCTGGTATCTGTTAGAGGATACGTGCACTGGAAACCGGGATTGTAAAACGCGGCGGAAACTGAAAATGTTCCTTTACAAACTAGGTTCTCAGTTCCGGAATCGAAAAGTTGCAATTAAAGTTGTTAGGAACAATATGACCTAAAAATCGCAGTAATGTCGTCTTGGGTATGATATGGCAATGAATTTTTAATCTAAATTAAATTTTATGGTAGATGTAGACGTTAGCATAGATTTTTGTTTACTATATTGCAAATGTATTTTAGCTAATAAATCAGTTTTACTACAATTCCTGTTAATGAAGTCATATGTATGTATGGGGACTGATGCGGATGCATTTAAAATATTCTGTTATCTGTTAGTACACTTTTCGTTAGATTTTTTTTTAGTATAAATTGACATTTTATTTAACTGTACGCAGAATGTGTGCTTTGTTGCTAGTGGGTAACCTGTAATGAGTGAAAATGTAGTTTTGACATGAGGCAACGAAAAACGAATGCAAAATATTGCAGCTAACGGGATTAACTGTTTACCTATCAGGTATTATTATTAATAAAAAATGTCATGTTCATCGATGCTACATTTAGCGATGCTATAAAAAATGGCACCGATTTTGCGGATCTTCAAACATCAAGCTAGAATTCCAAAATTATTTTTACACAAATATTAGGAGTAGCACAAGATTTCTCAATAATTGTTTGACATGATGCCATATGCATAATGCATAATATGTATCTTGCGCCTTTAATAATTTTGCAAGTAGTTTTTCTTACCCCGTAATAAATTTTGAACCCAAAAGATAATCTTGTTTCATTATCGTAAGTGTACTACCTACTGTTTCTCAAGAAGAAGCCAAATTTGTAGCTGCATTAATACTGTAAAACAAAATCTAAAAATTTAAAGGGTTTGTCTCGTAATGCTCCAAATTTTGAATCAGTATCAGTTGCTTGATAGTGAAGTAAAACATGACGGTTTTAATAAAACAAGGGCCCTTTTTTGCTGAAAATTGATGACTAAATGAGAAAAACTACTTGAAATTGCGAAAATATTGTTATGTTAGATCAAAATTATTAAATTTCTTTTAATTTAACACACTGTTAATATGAATCGTAGACAATAACGTAGAATGTTAGAGATTAATATCGGTTGACATTTGACCACCCCTCTAATTAATGAGGTTTTCCAGGTTTCCCCCACTCCTGTTCTTAATGGTGGTTAGGGCCTACCAACGTAAGTCGTTCCTGGGCGCAAATTTGATCGTCCGCTAAATAATAACATGCCGCTCCCTCTCCCGCACAAGTCTCCGACTTCTGGATACGCATGCGCGAAAGAAAGATTTCATAAGAATTTTTTTTTAGTATTCTCTTGGCTGGATCTAACCCGGAACAACTTGTGTATGCAGTGAATAATGAACGTCTCTTTATTTTGACATGTATTGTGCATCTTTTTTATTGCCAGAAAAATATCCTTCCCATGCGAAAAAATAAACAGCATATTAAATTGCAAATCTGTTTCCTAAAATTGATCTGTCATTACCTACTTGCTTAATTTCGAAGGAAACAGACCGTCGAACGATCTGTAACTTGTCATTAGCAGAATTAATAACGACTATAGCACTCCATCGGTTAACGACAAAACGTTTTCAGTAAAACTACTTAATTCCCGTTCTAAATTTAGTCCTAGTTGACAATAGTACGTGGACGCCGCAGCGCCGGTCAATTTGTAAGACGTCACAAATTAACGAGGATGGGACGTAATAAAATGTATTCTTTCTAATGTTTACCTCGCGTGTTTCGCGTACATTATCGGGAAGCCCAATATTTTAATTAAACATAAACAAGGAGAGAGAGAGAGCCAGCCGGTGGAGGTGTGCGGCCCATTTTAAAAATAGTCCCGGTTACGTCTACGCATTTCGGTTCTTGTCATTAACGGAGGTAACAACGTCTGGGGCGGGCATCTGCACGGGCCGCTGCAGGTCGGAAGTTATCAATTCTCGCGGCCCGGTGTTTCTGGAATCGTGGAAACACGTGTCGAAGGGGGCACGAGCTGCCTAGGTATTTACCCCAAAACCGGGAACCCTAATAGACACCAGAAGGTGAACAGCCGATCGGTCTGCGCGGGGAGGAGATCGAACGAACCTGTCGGACGGAGTTGCCAGACGTCCGGATTTTCCGGGACATGTCCTGGTTTTTCAGGAATCCGCCAATGTCAGACCGTCTGAGTGCCGTAATTTTAAGTGCGTATATGTCTGACAAAAAGCAACAAAAAGCTATTATTAAAAAAATGTCTTAAACGAATACATAGTTTGTCTACAAACTATGCAAAACTATGTTACGAAATTACAAACTACTGTGACGTTCCACAACGTTGCAAAGTATCAGGCTGCTTTTGGTAACCTAAAAGTAATACTAGTCATAGTAGTATTGTAGGTAGTACGTTTCATTTTTATATAGTTTTTCTTGGGTGCTCGTGTACATAAACAAAAATGGAACAATTTATAGTAACCATGACCAGCTTGCATGTCATATTAATTTACAGCGAATCTGGACAAAACTATCTGGCTATGAGACGTTTGTACAGTAATCGCTGCTTGCAAGCAACATAAATCATTTTGAACCTTGTAACTATTATCCTGTATTGTCAAAAGAGCTCTAAGGAAACCATTCACAGTAAGTACCTCTGTTACAGTTGGGCAGAGAAAAATAATTGTTAAATCAAAAATGTTTTATTTAGTACAACTTATCTCATGGCAAAATTAAGGCACTCATATTTCGGACACTCTGTGTACAATTATTGTCAGGAGGCATGCCTATCAATTGAGAAAACGAAGAATAGTAACTGATTATACAATTTGTAGATCTGTATTCTACACTCACATGCAAAAAAAAACAAGTTAATATTTGGTAACATTTGAGGTCACATAACTTTTTATTTTTAGTTCAATTCTTTTAGTAAACTGTAGATAACATGACTAATTTCAACTTGTATATCCTGTCTCGTGTTAAATGCTGATGTGTTACTCATTATACGGGGTTAATTGAAATATTGTTGTATAACCCTAGTTTTAAAACACCCTGTGGAATAATTTCGTAACAAAATTCTTTCAAAATACCAAAGGTAAGAACCATTCCTTTCTCACATTTTGTTTTTTTGTTCATGTCTTCGAGATCTCGAGATTCTGCTAATTTTCAGCCCCAAAAATCCGGAATGCCGCCAGATTGGTTCCCGTGATTTGCGGGTTTGACTTGATACGCACTGATTTTTCGGGTTGGTATACCGTGACCCCGGACTCATCGGTGCCAGTAACAGAATTAAAGTGCACATCCCTAGCATTAGCCGGGATTCTTTGACCTGCACTAGTAGTAGTGATGGCACGATCTGATATTTAATTGGATAAATATTTTTTGAAATATCGCCGAATATTTTACTTTATCACCGTATATATTTAAAATGAGCGAGGTTTGAATATAAAAATATAGATTGAGGAATATATGCACACAATAATAATTGTAGTAGGTACTTATATTCATAATTTTTTATTGAACTTGTATACCAGATTTGTCACATTGTTATAACGTTGAAACCTCGGTTAAGGCAGATCTTAGCGGTAGAAAAAAATAAGTCGTCGCTCAGATTGATATATGACAGATGACAGATATACTGTAGCAGTTTCGTAGGAAATACAGAACTCTCACCTCGACAAAGCCCTGTTTAACAACAATTAATTATTATCGACGTCTTCATTAGCGCCGCCGATGATGCCCATTAAAAAGGCCCGTAAAAAACTGTCACAGTTCTTGCCACAGATGGCGCCTGCGATTAGGCCGGCCGGTGACCGTGCGACAGGGGGGTCTAATTAAAGATGACACGGCGAGTCGTTGAAAAATGCAACGGGCTGGGCTGGTTTTCGAGGGAATGCAGAAAATGCGCGACGTGCGATATTGTTCCTATGGCAACTATTGCACACTCAAAACAGTGCCTTATTGACGGACCGCGTAGGGACAGGACCGTACTGACCCTATTGGACCGTGAAAAATAAATCACAACGTCCTTTGTAACTTACTGACCATAACATAACATTGTATAATATATTTTCTGAGAATTGGTCAAGATAATAAAACCATAGTTTAAAATACTATGCAATCATAGAGATTTAATTTATTATTACGATCGTTTCGGTATTGGACCCATCTTCAGAAACCGAAACGATCGCAATAATAAATTAAATCTCTATGATTGCATAGTATTTTAAACTATGGTTTTATTATCTTGACCAATTCCCAGGAAATATTTTATACAAAACGTTCTTTGATAAAGCGTTTATCTTTCTGTATAGAGGTTATCCCTTTTTCGTGTGAGCTATAATTTTAAAATTAAATAAGTTTCTATTATTACAACACTTCCTTTAGCCAAATAAAATCAACATGTCATTTTACTGAGATTGTTGTGTAAAAATGCTACAAAATCACTCATGGCTACTGCCAGAGGCGTACGACGAGGGTAGAGGTTCTGTTTCCCAATCCTAACTTTTACGCCACTGGCGGAATTTATATTTTGATACCAGTTCAGTTCTTCAATATTGTAGCGCAATGCTATAACAATCCCTTGACAGAAGACACCGACTTGAATAATAATAATATGACAAATAAATTACATAATAAAATAAAAATGATGTGCAGACCTATGTTATGTTTAACTTAAAAGATCTCGAGGAATGATAACTTTACCTCTATGAAGGAATAGTAGTAGGTTAATTGCATAGAGAGTATTGAAGAATTCTAAAATTGTACTAAAATAAAAATTCAGCCAGTGGCATAGAAATTAGAAATGGGAAACTGCCCTTTTACCCCTGTCGTACGCATCTGGCTAGCCACCAACAATTTTATAGCATTTTTTTAATATGTTCTTAAGTATCTAAACTTTATGCCAAGTATGATAGTGAAATATTATTCATACAGGGTTAAAGTAATGGACAAAAATCATTTAAAATGTTTAAAATTAAACATCCTGTAACTTTATATAAGCATTGTGTGTCGATTCTTCATATTTTCAGCCCAGTATTATCCAGTTAACGTATGTACAATTAATAATGAATCACCCTGTATAAGCACATAACCTAAAAGCTAAATAACTATGCAGTTACCTATACAGAAAGTAACCATAAGTATTACATATATTTTGGGAGACGAATTATTTTAAGTAGATAAGTTCGTAAGATGATTTTATGTTCTATGGTACTACGAGATTTTTTAAAAACATACCTAATATTAACGCTTCTTGTACAAATTGTGTAAATTATTATTTCCAAAAATCAGTAGGACCTATTTGTTAGAAATATAATTTAAAATTTGTGAGTTGCGTTACTTATGTTGAAATCCGGCCCTGCGTTGTGAAATGAGAAAGAAATTAAAGGAATCCTTCGCCGCGCGTCGCATTTTGATCGTTTAATATTCAGGGAATTTAATAAAATGCAGTTTTATGTGAATGCTAAGTAACCCTGAGGAATGTACTCGCATGACACATTACATAAAGAGCCGAGGGAAAAAGCTTTCGCGACATAATAAGCTGCCGTAATCAACAATGCCTTAATTGTGCGCGTTCTCACATCCATATTAGCTACTGGGAACCTTTCTAGACGGCCGCTTTAGGAAAAAAATCTCATTGTTTTAGGAAGAAACAAGTGAATGCTGGCTCATATTTGCATAAAACTTGACGCGATTTATATAATCGCTGTAGAACCTATTGTACCGGGTGGCTCAAGATTTTTTTTTCTATTTACTCGAAATAGTATTTTAACGGCAACAAAAGATTTCCAAATTGCGGACACAAAAATGATGTATGTTGTTGATGTATGTTGAAAATATGTATAGCGATTTTTTTTTCCGTGATAACTAATATTACAGTGAGTGTAAGAGAGAAAGTACGATATTCTCAGAGAAAAGACTAGAAACTTCCATTGAAATTGCACCAATGAGTAGTGCTCTCCTTCTTCCGTAATTGGTTATATTTTAAAATTGAACAAAATTATCTTGTACATTTAAGAAACCATGTTTTTGATTAATATTATTTGGATTCTCAATGTTGGGCCACATGCAGAAAGCGACCTACTACACTATGCGCTGGGTGCTATGAACGCCCTGTATCGGTATCAGTAATTACAATATTTGCAAAATCAAAATTTTAGGAATCGACTACTATGCGGAAAAGTAACCCGACCAGAATCTAATTGAACTAGTTATTTGGAAAAGGTCACAAACGACAATTTCGGCCGTTTTTATGTTATACGATTTTTGTTTAATTTTATTGAAGGCGCATCATTTGGTACGAAAAGGCCACCAAATATCACGCTAGAACTGCATTAATTTGATAGGTACTCGTTTCACTGGGTTTGGTTCGAAAAAGTCACATGCGACACCAATATGACCTTTTCGAACTAGGCATATAAAGCCTATAAGTTCCTATAAACATAAAAAATTAACAATTTCAGATCCTTAATCCAATATATCCCCGAGAAAAACAAAAAGAATTTTACAATATATTTGACTGGCCAACAGCGGCCTCCGAGGAGATAGATAATGAAGACTTTTAATGCTATATATATGTTATAAAAATTCTTAGCTATTATAAACTTATCCAAGTTGCTAAATAATATGCAAAACTATGTTTTTTTAGTAAATAATATGTTAGATTTTTATTTCCATTGTTTTATTCTGAATAAGTTTGGAAGAGGGCACAAATGAAATAAATACAAAAATATTTTTATGATATAAATGTTTCAAATAACTATGAGAAATTATTGCAAGTAGCTTCCTCACATGTCAATAAACATACAACCGCATCTGCATAACTATATCTGCACACGATCAGATTTAAAAATGTTTTTCCTTCCTACTGTAAAATTTAATGTTATGTAGATGTGCCCTTTTCCAAATAACGGATTCAATTACATCTGAGTTAATCATCAGCGGTGCCACCAGACATGTACCGATTTGCAGCTTATTAGCTGTTTCCTTCTGTCATAACCGACAGAAGGACAAGAATGCGCGAGGTGTGTCGGTATATAGGCCGTTTACAATGTATGTAAATCTTTCAAATAGTTGCTAAAACTGATTAGAAGTAAAATGGTGTATGTATTAGTACCTTTGTAAACACAATAATCAATCAGTTGCGCTAAAAAATAAACAAGTTACGGGAAAAATATATACAAATTTGATAGAAAACTTTGTAAAATTATTAAAAACAATTTATGAGAAAAGTAGTGGGATTAAATGCACAAATTACACTATTATACTCTATAACTATATGGAGCAGAAAAAAAACTTACCCCTGATCCGCTGTCAACATGTTCAACTTCTTCGAAGGATCCAAACCATTTTCTTGTACACTCACTCGCGAAACGGTAAGTCTACATGAACCGATTATACAGAGGAATTCGAGGAATAGTGACTTAGATTACTCGACACACTCGTTCCTGAATTCTCGACGAGTACAGTCGCGAAGTTTAATCAAGTGATCGAATAACTTCTGAAAATGTCACTACACAGCCCTACAGCGATCACTGTCACTTGTTTCATCAATAAAATATGGTGGATCATTGCCAACATACAGCAGACACTGAAATAAAATTATTGTATTAGTCTACATAAATAGATATGTGACTCTTCATGTCTTGTCTCTTTAAAATCAGTATAGTTACAATTTGGCAATTAAAATTTTATATTTTTCCAGTTTGATATATCAATTTTTCATGCTTTTCTATTTCATTAGCTTTTATAATTTCCTTTTGTCGTTTCTATACTTTTGAGACCTTATTTATATGAAAGTTTCTACAGTTAGACTTTTTATAAACAGCGTTTCTGCTTCACCCTGTACATCTTACGATCTAGACGGCTTATTCGTAACGTTGCTATTAACATTTTCTCCCATTGTACGTCTGAAGCAAGGTTACCGCAACTGCGAAAAAGTCCCGCATACCGGCGAGCAGTTTTCCTAAATGTTCGTTTTTTACTCAGATGTCCCGTTTCGATTACATAAAACGCTAATGGATTCCAATTTTTAAGATTTATAATTATTTTCGCAACGTTTCGCCACGAGGCCTTGGACGGCTTAAAGCGAAAAATTGCGTAATTAATGTCGCCTATTTACAATAATTAATATAATAATAGCGTAAGTGTATTTATAGGCAAATAATGTTTCACGGTGCAATGCGCTCCCGTTTACCTCGGTCGCTTTACTGTAAAATGTGTAGGAAATTGTTCTTGTGCTGCTGAAGATAGCACTTTTCAATGTTATCGTGTAGGTAGTTAGAATTAAGGTAGCAATAAAATGTTTTTTCCGAAAACTATCATCAAACGTCGACATTTTCGTTAGATGTTCAGTTGACAAAGTGAGTCTTCTTTGTCATCTAGCTGGGAAATACTTGTTCTAGAACGTCAAAGTCTTTTTCGTTCTAGAACATAAACAGTCAAAATAATTTGTAACATGACTTCACAGAAAAAAAATTGTCGTAAATATTCACGCCACAGTAAACGAAACAAGTGAAATGTGTAGCAGTAAAGGTGCCATATGCACGTAGTAGTAAAATTCCCTGTTTTTATATCAAATAATGCAGTAGAACTGTAGATCAAATAAATATATAAAGGTTTAATGATTTCAGAGACGCGTCGTCCATTTTATTGGTGTTATCCAAAGAACTCTAGCTGTAGCTGCAAATAATATGAACGTCCACCAAACTGCGTACGCGAAATGTAGCAGAGCTACGGCTAGTAGTCATTAGCTACTCCTTGCTCGACCCGAGAGGCCACAAAGCATTGTCTACCAAACTGGTTGTTACTTTGCATCAATTCATAAAATTGATGCAAAGAACATATTCGCGATGAAATTTATTATTGAGGTTTACTACTTTCCAGATAGTATAATAATGTATCTAGTTAAAATTAATATTCGATTACTGTTGTTAGCTTTTATTCTTCATCTACAAAATTTTAGGACCAATTGCTTTTGATAATATAAAATTAATGACAAAAATTATGCTCAGAACGTCAATAATGAAGATATTAAAACATGACTTTTGGCTTTCTATTCTGCACTGAGAAAACCAATATATTTGAATTCAATTAAAACTGGTAAAAATGTAACAAATGAAACATCAATTAATTCGATTATATATTTGTATATAAGAAGACTGATTATTCTTCTGACACGACACATACAATTAGTAGATATATGAAACGATAACACAGTTTTACCAGAAATAAAGTTCCTTTTAAATTTCCTACTATTTTGCTTGAGAAAGCCACCGAAAGTTTATGCAACAGCTGTACGGCGCGACTCACCCCCCGTTGTTGGGCTTCGCTCCCCTATTTCGCATTAAATTAGGGTAAATGTGAAGAAAAATGCGGTTCATTTATTTCGAGAATACGGAAAGCCCCTCTGCTGCAGCATCGAGAGAAGGCAGAACACGTGCCGTGCCGTCCGTAAAATTCACCCTAAACATCTGACGGCGTTCTAAATTTATTGATCGGGGGATGTCACGTTATTTTATTTTTCCCTAATTTAGGAGTTTACAGTATACCTAAGTATAGTCTTGGTCTTAGCCTAGTAAACGTGCAGTCCATCAAACATTGCTAAAAATAGTGCTAAGCTAATTTTTGTGTATTACTGTTCGACCCAGTCATAGTTTGTTAGAGAAAATTAACAATTATTTTCTTTGTTACAGTTGGGGTTTTTCACATATTACTCCGTAAGCACAGGGGAGTTAAATCCAGCTGGTCCAGTACCAATAGACTCTATATTCATTTATAGACCAGACAAAAGGACTGAGATATGGAGGTTCATGTTGTACATGATGTTACATGCAGGGTAAGTTTTTTTTTTATTAAAATTTCATTATTTGGCATTATTTCTTTTATTACATAAATCAGAAATTTAACAGTTTATAGGGTATCTCATTTTAAATGTGTTCATATAACATAGGTTTTAAAGTTCTTCTTAATAATATCTAGTTTCTAGATAGACAGAACTCATCATTCGAATTTGAATAATGATGAACTTGCTTCTTATTAACGATATGGTCAGTAATTTTAAATCGTTCTGGAATAGTTTGTTATCGGAACCAAAATAAGCCTCACTTTTCGATAGATAGATACATAGATAATAGATAATAGACCATCAACAAACAATGTCTCTTGATTTTTTTTTAGTATTTTTTGCCGTTTTGAGTGGGTTATTTTGCAAATATTTTCATCAAATCTAGCTTCAATGAGAATGATTACAGCAGGTTTCAATGATCAGGAGTAGTATTTTATAAACAATCCTAATACGTTCATATAAACTTATGTCTTATATAGTTGAAGATATATATCTGAAAAAATATGTTTTTTTTTATATTTTCTAAACTGTGAAAGATACTTGGAAATATTTATATGTGATTATTTCTCGCAGCCAACCTAGATTTCAGTCAATATATTCGTTAAAGAAATTGTAGACTGTCTACTTAAATCAAATCAGCGACATATACTAAAAAATTTCAAGACATTGTTCGTAATTAAATGGTCTATTGAAAAATGGTTTCTGTCTCTATCATATTCCAAGTCGTAGTACTTTTTTATTGAATAACAATGACCTTTACCTCGCTTCTGGCAATTTTACAAGCTTGATATTATTTATTATATGATCCTTTATTTTTGTATCTTCTCTATCAAATTTGGTACAATTTTTCAGAAAACTTTTACACTGTATTTTAAAAACAGAGAACTTTGGAACCCATGTTTAAGAATGAACTTTTTGCGCTAAAAAATGATAACACTGTTAATTGGACCGTTTTTTTTTTTGTTGCTATTTGTTCGTGTTCTTTCGGTGCCTTTGAAAATACCCACGTGGCATGAATAACATTTCCATTATTTGCCAAGCCTTACGCAGTTCAGTTATTAAATGCTTAAAATCGTTTGTCTTTGTAGAAAACACGAATTCAAGAATACGAGGCCCTTAACACTCTGAAATAATTGAATTAGTTGATGACACAAAGTGATGACTCAGTTTGCGTACCATATTAATTTCGTAATCGCCTGGTATAAGGTATTTCGCGTTGTACCCGACAAAAAATCGTGCACCCCGCGTCTGTTTGTATATTCAGAGCATCGAGCATGAATAAATAATGTCTGCCCCAGTTCCTTCCTAGATATTAGCAGATGACTCACCGACTTATTCGGATAGACATTGTTTACATTATGGCAGAGGTCGTATCGATGGATATACTAGACGAAATCCACAAAAATATCTTTCTGTCTTCTCGCATACGAAACATAACACGAAATTTAAAATATACAGGGTGATTCATTAATAATTGTACATACGCTAACTGGATAATCCTGGACTGAAAATATGAAAAATTGACACATCACATGACGTTTAGATAAAATATAGCTCCTTACGGAGTTACAGGGTGTTTTATTTAAAAAATAAAAATGATTCTGTAACCCTTTGTTTAACCGTCAATTCCGTCAGTGGCGTAGAAATTAGCAATGGGAAACTGCTCCTCTACCCCTGTCGTACGCCTCTGGTAGTAGTCATGAACGACTTTGTAGCATTTTTTAAATATGTTATATAAAGTATCTAAATTGTATGCCAAGTATGATAGGAAAACATCAAACAGGGTTAAAGTAATGGGCAAAAATTATTTAAATATTTTTAAATAAAACACCCTATAACTCCGTAAAAAAACATATTTTATCTAAGCGTGATGTGTCAGTTCTTCATATTTTCAGCCCACTATTTCAAAAGTGAAGTTAGATATTTATAGAGTGTTTTCATTTAACCAGGTTAGTAAATTTAGAGAGATTAATATCTTTAGATAATTATTGAATAGAGCTTTATTTGTGGAATTGTTCATTAGCATACCTAGATGTTTGGTATCAGAGAACATACATATGACTTCATTGATAGGAATTGTAGGAGATTTGATTTATATTAGCTTAAAATACCTTTCTAATACAGTAATAAACAGGATTATCCAGTTAGCGTAGTGTACAATTTTTCATGAATCACCCTGTATAAAGTGCTGAGACCATTGCAAGTGTGTTTAACAAAAACTATAAGTTAGAAGATATACTGCATGTGACTTTAAGTGGGGGTCAGTTTGTAGGAGTACCGGTACATGTTCCTCGAACTACTGTTGTAGTATAGAATTAATTAATTTCTGGTGCACGCAACATCAGTTATATTAATTTAACGTTTTTTGACCATTTCCAAAATATAAAGTAGCCAGTAGCATCATTATGAAAGAAAAAAATAATGGAGTTTAACTACAGACATATATAGGCTGTTTAAAAAATTGTAAGTTTGAGTAAAATTTTGGGTTTATTAGGCGTTTTTTGATAAAAATTTGTATTCAAATTGTAAAGAAAAAGATACCTTAGTCTCAAGTGTGTGGAAAATTTAGTTTTTCTCATCTGAATTGTCTGTTGATAGAAAAGTTTAATCAACTGGAAATGTCAACATGTGATATTTGCGGTAAATATGCTGCGTTGCACAAAGTCGGAATTTTCACATTCTCTCGGATTTCTTTATCATACACCTGCATTATACCTCCATGGTAGAGTATGTAACTAATGGAAATGACAGACAGCGAAACTGCAATCTACAATTATCTAGTTGTCCGACCCTGCGGTAAGATGGCAGTACCAAAAATAGTTACCAGTCGTTTAATGTACAATAAAGTGATGGATTATACCAAATTCGATTATCCATTTACATGTATTTTTAAAGAACCTTATTACAAAAACTGTAGATAGATCTAATGTAAAATAAACACACTACGATGAATTGGCTTTTGAGAGAGAATTATTTCCAACAGTTGTCATCTATAATAATGCAGATATTTTTGCCATTGATGTCATCAGATATTAGCGTGTAAATATTCCTTACACGGAAGGAGTGAATTAATATTTCCTCCATACATAATTCCGTTTGTTTCTTCCTCGAAATTAAGCCGTATCGCCGTGATCTAATTGTCTAATAAAATAATAAGTGTCCGGCAGCCTTCGTTGGAATTAGACCCCATTATTTAATAAAAATTCTCCCAGTTTAAAGCAGGAAGCTTATGATTACTTAATAGCAGGATGGTCCCGGTTACGCAAGTCCCAGGAATAGCGCGGCGACTATTCCTGCATTCGTGATTTTTTTACCGAAACGGTTGAACATCTTCCGTCTGCACTACACTTTCTAATTACCTCCAAACAAACAATGCCGGGGCGGCCCGAAGAAGAAAGTACTCTGCGACTGTCGTAAAGTAGATAGTTTTTATATCGCGGGTGTTTTTACATAAGCGGAGCACACAAATTTGTTTTGTGTGTTTGTTTTTGACAGCGGCGCGAGCTGCCGAAAAAGAGTCAAATATCTGCCGAAAGCGGCCGTTGTTAATCCGTTTTATAACGCCTGGGAGTAGATCGACTGTAACGGCATTAAAGCGTCGTAAAAAGTTATTAAAATTAGATATTCGCGGTTTTGGCGTAATGCATTTAAGCCTCACTTTTACCATCACTTAATTCAATTCTGTACGATGGTGTTTTCTCAAGCCACATTTTGGTTTTTCTCCAGCGTTATTAATAGCCCAACTTCTCTTGTTGGGTGATGTTACGTAATTTGGTATTGTTATATTGTTACAGTTCGTAATCCACTTGTTAGCCTCATTATCATAACGTCAAAAAGATTTAATACGTTTGTAATTATTTACAATGAATTTGTCTTTTTTAATTGCATGCCTAAATACCATAAAATAGCTTTTGTTGGTCATCATTTTTTCCGGCAACTTTCATAATTCGGTTATCAGTCCAAATAAAATGAAATTTGCGGACGGTTTCTCACCGCACTGTTTTGATACTTATTTACATTATTCATTCGGAAAATCTTAGTGTTCAAACATATACAAGGTGTATTTTTTACTCACAATTTTCCATGTGCTCTGTGAGGGTGGTACTAATTCGGATATGTTGTACATAAAACTTCACTGAACTGTAGGATTTTTTAAAATTAATATTATTTCAATGTTCATTATAGTCTATAAAAAGTGGTTAAGAGTTGAAGACGTAGTAAACCAATCAACCTAGTTGTCACGTGGAGTTTCCAAATTTTCTATTAGGAAATGTATTAATTTTATCGTTTATTTTGTGTCTATCTATATTTCAACATTTGGAGTGTCTCAAGGCTCCAATTTGGGACCGCTACTTTCCTCTTCTTTTCATCAGTGATGTTTGTGTCAACCAAAATC
The DNA here is from genome assembly GCA_025584915.1 of Monochamus saltuarius. Lineage (NCBI taxonomy): Eukaryota > Metazoa > Arthropoda > Insecta > Coleoptera > Cerambycidae > Monochamus > Monochamus saltuarius. The sequence continues at coordinate 8,459,017 of CM046727.1, forward strand.
TCAGTCCCGCACTTATATTTTGCAGATAATTTTATCTATTCAGTTATTAATAGTTGTGAAGATGATAATCTATTACAAAATTCACTAAATACAACTCATACGTTTTGAAAATAATCTGAAACTAAATTTGCCTAAATGCAAAGTATGTAATAAGTCATAGAAAACGCAGTCTATTCAACAACATTGCATTGGAAAGGTGTTTTAAATTTGAGAAACTTTTAATACTCATATTTTAGAAACGGGTTTTTCTTTTGTTCCTTTATTAGAAATTGGTGTAATATAGAAACATTTAAATTATTATTTACTTTCATATTGTAAGCAAAATTGAGTATTCTTCAATTATTTGGTCTCTACTGTATTAAAATTACTTTCAACAGTTAAAGTATGTAAATGTCTAAAATACATGTTATATGTATAATTTATTTCTTATTTTTTCTATAATATGTAGTGCAATTTTATTGTTTTTGAAGATGAATTATTGTTCACGTGAGATCTTTCTTAACCACAGGCGTTCGGCAGTGTATTAATTTATATAAAACAAGTGTTTCCGTGGTTGTTAAATGTGAATTAAAAAAATCCTCATGCATGGCTTTTGATCGTTTAGCACAAAAAAAATAACTTTTCTGACCAGTTTTTGCCTTCTTCCTTTCAGATGGTTACATCTGGGCTTCAATCTGGTGGTCCAACTGCTGGTAGGCCTCCCCCTGGAGATGGTCCACGGCTCCGGTCGGGTGGCCCTCATCTACATGGCCGGCGTGGTGGCCGGATCCCTAGGCACCTCGGTGTTTGATCCCTACGTCTACCTCGTGGGTGCTTCTGGCGGTGTGTACGCCCTCCTCGCAGCGCACCTAGCCAACGTGCTGCTGAACTACAACAACATGCAGTGCGGCATCTTGAGACTGTTTGGAATTTTTGCGATCGGTGAGTACTTTAAACGAGTCCTTAGAAAAGACATGAGCCCGACAAATTTGCAGTAATTTGAAATGTTAACGTGGAAAATGTATTCCTTTTCTCTAATTAATGCTTTTTCTTGCAGCATCGTGTGATGTAGGATATGCAGTATATTCGAGATACGCCGAAGAAGTCATGGGCCCCCCTGTGTCGTACGTGGCTCACCTGACGGGCGCTCTGGCTGGTCTGACCATAGGGCTGTTGGTGCTGAAGAATTTCGAGCAGAAGCTGCACGAGCAACTCCTCTGGTGGGTAGCTCTGGGAGTATACGCGGCCTGCACCATTTTCGCCGTCCTCTTCAACATCATGAATCCCACGGAGGACGCCGTGCTGGAGAACCAGGGGGACGGCGTCAATAGTCAATACGTGTTGTACAACAGGTTATGGGTATAGCCCTAATTGTTAATAATTGTTCGTCTGGTTTTTGTAAATAAGTTTAACCGTTTTTGTACTGATTTTTCTATGAAGGTGGCATTGTAGGAATTTCCATTTTGCATTCTTGAATATTTTCCAGTGTAGTTTTTCGTTTTGAGAGAGAGAGAAAGAAAGGGAGAGAATGCGTAAAGAAATAGTCAAGGATACAAGCACAGTAACACTTGTATATATCATGTGTATATAATTTATATTTATTTGATATTTATGCCAAAGACTGAGATGAATAAATTTTTGTATGGTTTATTTATATTAGTTTAGAAATTGTTGTCAATGCATTTAGTTTACTTTGGCGTGAACGAATTCGAAACGAAGCGCCACTAGAGTTCCTATATTTTCATTATCCCGTCCTGTGACTATATTTATATAGCGTTTTTTTACTCGTTTACCACTTACCACACTCCATTTTCGCAATAATTCCATTCACTGTTGACAATAATTTCTATTATTTAAGTTGGAAAACCTTTGTAGCTCTTGTAATTGAACCCGGACCGGGAAAACGTCACGTTGACGTTTCAAGGTCGCACGTCAGATTTGAGGTTATGCGACCGTCAGCGTCGGCGTTTTCTCGGGGCGGGGTACGGGGTCTTTACTTACAGTAGTGTGAAGATGTAAGTGAAGGGCGCAGATTATGTTTCCGAGTGATATTATAACTAGTCATAAAGATAAAAAAATAAGGAAAGCCTACCAAAGAAAGTGCTAGTTGATAATTATATTTACACGAAAACTCCACGTGCATCGCCTTACAACGGTAGACAATTCTCACATATTTTATCACAAAGAAATTGTATTTTTTTACACTCAGGTAGATACACTGATATTGAATTATGAGATGTGTAAACTGTAACTGTTTAAACCATTACCATTATTCCATTTTTGTTATTTCCAGTTATTTAAACATTTGTCTGTTATGAACTGCCTAAGCAACATTATGAAAAACTAGAAAATAAAATAATTACATTTTATACGAGTCTTATTTTCCTTGGTTTCAAATACATATAAACCTTCTCAAAACCTATGCTATCCTATGTTAGTATTAGTTTTGTATAAGAGTAATCCCAAAAATCAAAACAACCAGAAGATGGTGCTACTGGTGTGAACCCCCTGATCCATTAATACAAAAAAACAAATCGTAGCTTCAAATATTATCAATATGAATTGTATTTCATCTTTTTTGGTCTTTGTATCTTATACTGTAGTTTGTCTAGTTTGGATATCTCGGGTTAAAAATGAAATATTTGAAATTGAACTGTGTAAACTGCAAACCTCTGTTCTTAAATTTCCACCATATGTGATGAAATTATAGTTTTTTTGAAAGCAAAACAATTACAACACATACAAATAGTTTTATATTTGCAGTTGCAAAGCAAGACAATTATTTTATTATATGTTGTTACTAGTTAAAGATGATGACAACAAACACTTACAGTGAAATTTCTATCAATCACACATTTCAAAATTAAATTGTTTCCTGCATAAGTTTTCAAAGATAGCAAATCATAAATTCCAAAATAGAGGAAAAAATATTTATTAATTTTGGGGACCACAAAAAGAACCAAAATGGTGGCTCTGTGGGGTCTTTTACAATATCCTAACAATATTAAACAAAAACTTCGATTTATATGAATTATTAGTAAAATGTTTTAAAGTTTTTATGTATATTGATAAAAACAGTCCAGATTACTATAAAAAAATATATACAAAAAAAAAAAATGTGACAGTCGTATGAACCTTTCTTTTCATATTGTGTCCGTAAAATTTACACACTGTATATTTCCTTTTAGTCTAGTCCTTCTTCCTCAGCACAGTCTCTGCTAGTATTAATTTTGATTCAGGATATGTATTAGTAATTTCAAGAGGTATAAAATATAAAGTTTTCAATTACGCCAATACATAATGTTCCTATATTTCGTTCTGTATCCACAAACGAAAGTCGTATATGAGTTGGCCATCATTATTATCATTAATTTCGATGGATTTCATAGGAAAAGCCTGTTCCCACCAAATACAGCCAATGGAATACGCTAATCAATCAGTGTAGAACACGCTTAATACAAAAATTCATTACAGAATTCTACCTTACCCATAATCTATGCCTTACCCTGACATATTTGTTGTGACAGCTGTCAAGATTTTTAAACGTATCCTATCTTTTATATAAAAAAATCATTTAATACCTGTGTAGATAATGAGGATTAAAGATGATTTAGAGACGTAATATTTGATAATTTTTCCGCATGGTACTGAAATTTTAAATGGTGTAAGTATTTAAAGAATAGAAATAAACATAAATTATGCAGTACAACTGTATATTTGCCAAAAATTAGTCATTATGTAGGCATTTTTAAATAATATGTGTTATGCCGTGTCTTATTTGGCACTATTTGCTAAAAAAATTAAAACGACATAACCTGCAAATTGAATATGTTATTTATTTTAGGATAAAATGTTAAGAAGACTCTTGAACACTGTGATCGAAACTACTTCTCAGCCACCAGAAGCTGTATTTTATCCTAATCCTTTTACAAAGAAAGAAACACTGCAATTTGGTTGGTTGACTAACGTTACACCATGTTTCCCAATAAACGCTAAAAATATTGCAATTTTGACTGAACCGGAACAATTTTATAACACTTTATTAAAATTTTGCAGTAACGCTACACAGAGAATCACGTTAGTTAGCCTTTACCTAGGCAATGGCAAATTGGAAGAGAAAATTGTGGAGAGGTTAAAAAACAATGACTATTTCAAAAGCAACCGTTTGAAGATAAATATTTTGCTTGACTATACGAGAGGTAGTCGCTTTGAAAACAATTCGAGAACAATGCTACAGCCTTTACTGAGAGAAAACGACTCCAATTGTAAAATTTCTTTATATCATACCCCAGCATTACGCGGATTATTAAAAAAGTACACTCCCAATCGTTGGAATGAACTTCTAGGGCTGCAACACATGAAACTATACATATTTGATGACACTTTAATCATAAGCGGAGCTAACTTATCGAATGACTATTTCACCAACAGACAAGACAGGTATTTTGTGATAAAAGACAAGAGACTAAGCGATTTTTACTCGGGCTTGGTGAACAGAGTGCAGAAGTTTAGTATGCAAATGGATAGGAACAATAATGTTGGAGTAGACGAAGAATGGAAGCATTTACCCTACGAGGGTAATAAAACCGAATTTGTTGAGAAGGCTGCAGATATTGTCGAGGAGTATTTGTTAGAAGTCAAAGATGAGCAAAATGTACACAAACAGGAAGGTTTTGGTGAGCATTTAAACTTTAAAATTGTCATTAATGGTGGTATGTATTATACAATCCATTCAATTCTATTTAGGACGCACATTGATCATGAACGTTAGGCAACCAAACTTTCATTGGTGGTAGAACTGACACCCTATAAATTCCTATAGGCTAAATAACGGATAAAACAAAAGTTTTGCATAGTGTCATGATTTGTTTTAATTTTCAACAGAATTTTTTCTTCAATTTAGCAGATAAAGATTAATTTTCAGAAACGTATAGAAATCTTGATAAATATTCAAATACAATTTTTTTATTTTTTCGCTATTTTGGTGCAATAATTTTTTCTTTAACTAAAATATATGTTTTTTTAACCCTTTATACATATAACCCTTTTAACTGCTTTTAACATAAAATTTTAGGTTTTGGGTAGGTAATAAAAATAATTTTTTTTTTTAAATGGAATCTTTTTGTTAGTGGCAATATATTTTTTACAAATTTTGCAGTCACTATAAATTTTCATTTCCAGTGATGTAAAAGATCATAAATGGCAAAAATTAATATTGTTTGCTATTTTAATGACGAAAATGGATTGTTCTCATTCAATTTTTAAAATTTGATTGTCGCAGGCTAGAGCATCAAAAACTCAAAGAATCAATAACATATGTATATTGATTCATCTTATGGCAAAAACGTAATGTTCTTATTCATATGAGTAGAGTTTCACATCCTTCCTATCCTAATTTTTTTTATC